>JAPDVR010000015.1:42347590-42372590 GCA_026230005.1 Gila orcuttii | reverse complement strand
AACATTACACTGTTTAAAGTTCTGCTGTTTGAGCCCAAAGAAAACAATAACACATTAAACTGTTCACTGCCAAACGCACACAGCATATTCTGGAAAAACGATTACAGGCCATCTGTAATGTTCATAATTAGTTCCAAACAGAAATGAATCCAGTTTGCCCAGCATTGGTAGCAACAGAAATAAGTGATGGTACACATGAATCATTGCGTCATCTTCAGTAACGGTCACTGAAATCACTGATCAGAGGTAAACGAATGATTCATACAATAGCTCAGAAACGAAGCGGAGAACATTTAATGATTCGTGCAGTTGGTGTAAATAAGGTCTCAGTGTCTCCATCTCTGTCAGACTCATCTCAATCAATAGCCATGATTCATGAGTCTGCCAGATCAAATACATACACAAATACATTACGGCTTTGCTCCGCTGATTTGTGCGCAGCATGTTTACTGTGATAATCAGTGTAAATCAACTGGACGTGCCGTCAAACAGCCGTGAGCTCGTGAAGACACAGATTTTTCAGTCTGAGGTTTTTCTTCAGATGGTGAGATCTTAAACCTTCATGGATCTTATTTAAGATAAACACATGCTGTTTTCAGGGGGTCACATACTTTTATTCGGCAACGACGCATTAAATTGATCAAAAGTGACAGTAACGACATTAATAATGTTACAAAAGATTTCCTGCTGTTCTTTTGAACTTTCTATTCATCAAAAAAAAAACACTGAAAAATTAAATGTATCACGATTTCCACAAACATATGAACTGTTTTGATAATAACCATAAATGTTTCTTGAGCATCAAATCATCATATTATACTGATTTTTGAAGGATCATGTGACACTGAAGACTGGAGTAATGATGCTGAAAAGGAATAAATTACACTTTACTATATATTCACATAGAAAACAGCTACTTTACATTGTAATAATATTTCACAATTTTACGGTATTTTTGATCAAATAAATGCAACCTTCTTTCAAACACATGAAAAAAATCTTACCAGCGTCAAACTTTCCAATGAAAGTGCAGATGAATAGATTTATAACAGAAACATAACAGTACGTTGGCAAGTGAACATAATGATTCTCAGCATCTCATCCATTTCTGTGACAGGAATCCTCTAAATGATTCGCTCGTGTTTTTCAGTATGTGAGATTTTGAACTGAACTCCATGTGACGGTTTTATCAAGTGATCATAGATCAACAATGCAAGAACGTAATCTTTGCACAAAGATACACCCATTAATTCTTATAAAATGCTTTTCCAACAAAAACTGTCATGGGAAAGACAAAGAGATTCACTTTCACTTGGCTTTGTATTCAAATGAAAATACATGCTGTTCCCAGAGCTGTATTAAACTATTACGTGCCTCGTCCATTACACAAGCCTGTCTTCACAGGCCGCGTGACGGTGGTCCAGGAGGCGCGTCACGGGTCAAAGGTCACGGCAAAACCAGAAGAGCACAACATCTGCCAGACATCCGAGCGAAATCCCCTAGGACCCAAACGTCCATCGGCACACTGAAAAATCCCCGGGAAAAGCCCTCGCGTTCACCCTCTCACTGCCACCGTGACAAGTTCGTCTGCCGCTGACCTCTGACCCCGAGAACGACCCACCCGTGACGCCCTGCAGACTGAAGCCAACCGTAAAGATAATAGCAAACACACCCAGCATAAACACATCCAGACTTCCCGTAAATACAGCATTGAGACATTCTTTCTCTTCCAGATGTGTTGAAAAGTTATAGATGTAATGCAATCTGTACAACAAACCCCGTTTGTGTCATTAAACACACATATATGCTGTTTTCAACGCCAAAACAATCAACATATAGTCCTGTGCTTTGAGACTGGACTGTCACCTTCATATCCGTCTGGAACGGGAACGTCGATCTCTCCGAGATCTGCATCTTGAAGTCATTTTCCAGCAGATTAATCAACAGTGAAGCGTGGCGTTTATCACGGATGATACATCAGCGTTTGTTTACGCATACGTTACCTTTCTCACGTCTCTTTGTGCTTAATTAACCAGTGGCATTTTCACTTTCATTATGAATCTAATTATCTGTCATTTCAACTTGGCAATGTGGGAGATATTAAGATATTAAGACAATTATAAAAGTCATCATTCATAGTAATTGTTCAGTTAAACTTCACAATCTCAATTACTGAATATTCATAAAGTAGCTAACGTCACAGCACGTTTGAAGCATCTACACCTATTTTAGTTTTATATGGGTAGTTTATATGCATATGAAGGATTATTTAGCAAAATCATGATTTTAGGTTCAAGTTCATATGAATGTACACTACGGTTCAAAGGTTTGGGGTCGGTGAGATGTTTTTATGTTTTTGAAAGAAATATCTTCTGCTCACCAAGGCTGCGTTTATTTAATCAAAAATACTATAAAAAATGTTACAACATTTTTGATAAATAGAACTTTGCTTTATCTTTGATAAATAGAACTTTCAAAAGAACAGCATTTATTTGAAATAGAATCTTTTGACATCATAAATGCAAGTGCACAAACATCTAATCTCTCCTCAAACCACTTCACACGAGACTTGCATGACCTTCAAAAGTCAAGATTTTTAAAGACAGGGTTTGTCAAGTCAGAGTTGACGACTTTCCTTTTATAGTTTTCTTTGCTGATCCATCCTCGATATTAATTATTTGGCAACACTTTATAATACTGTTCATTATTTAATGTATTAACTAACAAGAACTAACAATAAGCAAAACATTTGTTACAGTATTTATTAATCTTTGCTATTGTTAGTTAATAAAAAATACAACTGTGCATTGCTAGTTCATAGTAAGTAGTAAAATCTTTACTAAAAAAGTTCATGTTAGTTTACAGTGCATTAAGTTAACAAATACAACCTTTGATTTAAATAACGTATTAGTAAATGTTGAAATTGATTTTAACTAAGATTATTAAATGGTGAAGAAGTATTGTTCATTCTTAGTTCATGTTAACTAAGGTAGTTAATTAATGAACCTTATTGTAAAGTGTTACCATTTATTTAAACCTCAGTCACATTTGCAGATTCTTTAGTGATATTAATCGATTGTCAAAATGTCAAACCTGTCTCTGTTTTTTTTTTTTTTTTTGCATGCGATTGTTCCAAGTGGCACTTTGTCAAGTCATTTCTCAAACCCAGATCATGTTAATCTGTCTGCAGACACACACTCTTGCACTGACACCGATGCCTGAATATGAGCAATAGCAGAGCATGAAACTTCAATGAGCATTAGCAATGAAAGGAGGACGGCTGGATTAAACAGGTTTTAAATATGCATATTTCTCTCATCATTAGAACAGCTTGATGCTGATGTTTGCATATGAGGGATTAGATCTGAGTCCGATCATTATGTGCGGCTCAATAATGTATATGCAGTGAGAATACAGTGATGTATTAATACATGCGTGTCATTGAACAGAAACGGATGAACCTTCGAGGACATCCAATAAGTCACTGGCTCACATGAAAAACTCCATTTGAATTATTTAACCGCGGCTCATTATTGCAAAGTCTGTATTCCCGGTAACAAATCTTAGAGGTGCAGCTCTAAAAAAAGATGACAGTGGCCATTATCCTATTTACACAGCTGCAGGGAGACATCCGTTATCCCTCTGACACGGACACATTCGTTTTACTCTTTCATCGGGTTATCAAACCATCAGACTCTTTGTGCTGCTGGATGGAGAAGAATCAACGTATCATCATTTCTTTAAACAGAAGCCCAGCTTCTTTTCCCAGGGAATATCCCGCACGGATACGTCTTGATCAAGTGGGAAAACCGAGCTGGTGATGTTGTTCAGGTGGGAAGAAAGGGAGATACGTCTTGGGAAGGCCGTGTCGGATGGAGTGTATTCGGTTCACGTGCGGCGACTGAATACCTTCCAATGTTTGACGACACTGATGGATGGGAACATAACGACGTGCCGACGGACACACCACATCTCCCAGAAAAAACTGTGAATATGGCTATTAATCTTTCGGCTGGGAGGGAAGCGGTTGGAGCTGCTCAGTGTTGGGCGTCTGAAATGCACAAATGTTTGGTTTCAGTTTACACTTGGAGAGGATTTTGTTCTTTTTTGCGTTTCCGCTCAGTGAACACATGCAGTGTCAGTTCATCTGTAAGATCTGTTTTCTGTTTTATTTCAGAGTTTATAAGATTATAGTTCCATTCCCTTTCTGCTTTTTCTCATGTGTTTTGTGACGGGCAACAGTGATGATAGTTTTCATGACAAGGTTTATGCTTGGAATAAGAAGAGAAATTCTATAAAAACTGATTTTAATATCTTATGCAATTTACTTCTCTCAGGTAAATGTGTCATGATTTAGAAATCTTGTTTATCTTGAGGATAAACTACAAGACAAAAATAAATTTGCTGTTTTTTTAAACATAGGCCATAATTATGACATACTAAGTAATCATTATGACATAAAAAGATGAAATTATGAAATACAAAGTCATAGTTATGACAAAAAAATTATGACATTCTAAGACTTATGTCAACATTTTGACTTTTTAATCTCATTTCAATTGTCATAATTTCAACTTTTTAAAAATAAAAAAATATATACAACTATTTGTATTTTAGTTTCCAGTTGGTTAGTTTAACTACATTTAAAGTGACTCCAGAAAATAATCAGCCACTGATAAAACATCTACTTTATAAATTTAAAATATACATTTTTATTTACACACCAATCAAAAGTTTGGGGTTGGTAGGTTTATAAATGTTTTTGAAAGAGTCTCTTCTGCTCACCAAAACTGCATTTATTTGATCAAAAATACATTAAAAACAGTGACATATTATTCCAATGTAAAACTGCTGTTTTCTAAGTGAATATATAGTAAAGTGTAATTTATTCCTGTGATCAAAGCTGAATTTTCAGCATCATTACTCCAGTCTTCAGTGTCACATGATCCTTCAGAAATCAGTATAATATACTTTTTGGGGGATGGAAAATAGCACTTATTTACTGTATTAAATGGATTTTTTTTTTGGATTTCACAGGTTTAAATATCATATTAAAGCAATATAATGTTTTGAAGTCAGTATTTCTTATACTTGACTGTTCTGTTTTATCAATTAATAACAATTATGGAACATGATTACTCTTAACAACTTTCATTTAAATATAATTTAAATAAAATGCATGTTGCATTTACATAAATATATATAAAACTCACTACTCCTACACAACTATTTCTTTTTTTTACTTCTGAGACATACATTTTCTTGGGGAAAAAAAAATCATGTTCATGCAAGGATCTTTACATACTCTCATAATGAGATACAAACCCAAAAATATGTGATACATTTGTTTTGAAATGCCAAAATTATGATCACAACCCTGCCAACTGCACTTACGCAATATTTTCTCCAAGCAGCTGCAATGAATTCATATTTCCATGAGGAGAAGAGCATTCCCACATTTATCAAATTGAAAATTTAATTTACTCAAACTGAGTGAGACAGTGTTACACATGCAGAGAAGTTCCAAATGACACGAGTCTCAGAATCCGAGCACAGAGAATAAAGTGGAAAAATAAATAACTCTCGAGATTTCGTCTCAGAAAACAGGAGAGAAGAGTGTGGAGAGCAAGAAAATGTGTTTGTCGAGGCGTGTAATTAGCAATTACATTGGGTGTCATCAGTGATAACTATTTCAGCGCAGATCTGCGGGGTAAAGTGGGCCAGAGAGACAGTAAATGGAGCGTTGCACCTGCGGTCAATCAGACGTCGGTGTCGGTACCGGCCAGAACCAAAGCCAGAAAACTGGCCCCTGTGATGCCGAGCAAGATGGCCACCATCTGCAAGCACAGCTTTCAAAAGCAATTTATTTCTCAGGACCCCGAGGTTGACCTCGCTTGAGAGGAGCAGATTTGTATGTAATCGCATTGCATATGCCATCAGAGGACAGATGGAGCGATCACAGGCTAAGTGAGGATCTAAGAGAGGTCATTAAAAGTGTCCCGTCAAACTAACGGATCTGCAAACAGCTGGTTCCTTCAGACCTTTATCTCAAACCTCTGGATCATGATGCTCTGAGAAACTCAAGTGATGCAGTAAAACATCTGACTTATGAAATGAAGTGACCTCACAGTCACAGGATGAAGGTGTTGGATGAATTTATGCAGTCGCTGAAAATATCCTACTGTACATGAAACCCCATTTCTGACACATAAGACAAAAAACATGCTTTGGTAAATCTAAATTATGAAAACGTAGTTATAATTATGACATAAAAAGTCATAATTATGACATACTAAGTAACAATTATGACATAAGAAGCTGTAATTATGACTTAGTATGTCATAATTATTACTTAGTATGTCATAATCATAACTAAGTTTGTATTTAAGTAATAATTATGACATAAAAAACTAAAATTATAACATACAAAGTCATAAGTATTACTTATGTCCTCATTTTGAAGTTTTATGTCATAGTTATGACTTTGTATGTCGATTTCAACTTATGTCATAATTATTACGTACTGTCATAATTTTGACATACTGAGGACTTATGTTATAACTTATGCCATCATTTCGACTTAAAAAATAATTTTGACTTTTTAAATCTCATAATTTCATATTAGTACGTCATAACTTAAATTTTTCATGTCATGATTTTGATTTAGTATGTCATAATTTCAACTTTTTATGTCATCATTTCCACTTTTTAATCTCAACTTCGATGTAGTATGTCAATTTCAACATTTTATGTCATAATTTTAATTGTCATCATTTCAACTTTTTAAAGTCATTATTTTGACTTTTATGTCAGAATTATGATCTACCATAACATGATTCTGAGAAAAATAAAAGAAAATTTAAAAAATGTCCAAATGAAAGGTTATGATTATTCAGATCTGTTGTGGATCTGAAACAAGTTCAGTGCATGCTATTTTCTGCATTAACTGAATCGAACTCCTGTGCACTTTGGAGGCGTCTAATGAATAATTTGATAATCACCTAAAAATAGACTTAACATTATGCTGCCCTGTAATTAGTTTAATTGTGGCTTTGAGACGGGTAAAGCACTGCAGTGACTGATTAAGGGCTGTTTGCTTTCACTTGATCAGCCTTCTGATCCTCCCTGTTTACATTACTGAAGATTTTATGGACTAACATCAATTATTATGGTACAATGATAGTTACATAACATGATATACTACTAATATTATAATGAATGGATGAAAAAAATCTGCTAAATAAATGCACATATTAGATCAGCAGTTCTCAACTCTTCTAACAGCAGTCAAATGCAAATAATAAAATGCAACAAACTGTATATAATCATGCAAAATTAAATAAACATAATTGTGAGGAGAAAACACTTTTGTTGTGTTCAAAAGTCATGCGTCCAATCGACCGAGTTTTCTAATAAACCTGCCATTCCATATATTATTGGCTCTGTGACTAATTGCTTTTGTCCCTCTATTAGATAAAAGCATCTGCTAAAAACATCTAGTTAAAGCTTGTAAAAGACAAGAAAAATGCAATGATGTGCAGTGCCCTCATCCTCAAAAACTACACAAGTCAAAGGAACGAAATAGTTATGAGCGAATCACCATGTTAAACCAGTCCGGTGCCAAACAAATAAAGAACTGAGTTTGTATGCAGTGTAGTGTAAATGCACCCAATGGCTTTACAAACTGTGTGTGTGTGTGTGTGTGCGTGTGCGCATGCGTCTGTTTCTGTGTGCGCCTGTGTGTGCGCCTGTGCGTGCGTGTGTGCGTGCGAGTGTGTATGTGTGTGCATGCGTGTGTGTGTGTGTGTGTGTGTGTGTGTGTGCGTGTGCGTGTGCGCATGCGTCTGTTTCTGTGTGCGCCTGTGCGTGCGTGTGTGCGTGCGAGTGTGTATGTGTGTGCATGCGTGTGTGTGTGTGCCTGTGTGTGTGAGTGCGTGCGTGTGTGTGTGTGCGTCTGTTTCTGTGTGCGCCTGTGTGTGTGTGTGTGTGTGCCTGTGTGTGTGCATGCATGTGTGTGTGTGTGTGCGTGTGTGTGTGTGTGTGTATGTGCGTCTGTTTCTGTGTGCGCCTGTGTGTGCGCCTGTGTGTGCGTACGAGTGTGTATGTCTGTGCACCTGTGTGTGTGTGCATACGTGTGTGTGTGTGTGCCTGTGTGTGTGCGTGCGTGTGTGTGCGCGCATGCGTGTGTGTGCCTGTGTGTGTGCGTGCGTGTGTGTGCGCGCATGCGTGTGTGTGTGTGAGAGACAGACAGAGAGAGTATAATTGAGTATAATATTTGTCTCAGTATAGACTGGAGGAATAAATTGCAGGAGCCTTTAGTGAATGTAAAGTCTTCTGTTCGAACTCAATCTCCTTCTCCATCTGCTCAAATGGCCTGTTGAGCTTCTCAGCATCATGTTTAACTCTGCGTCGCTTCACACGAGTGTATGTGTGGGTGTGTGTGTAGGTTCTGCAATGCCGTAACTACTTCAGGGACAAACCGGCTCCAACAGGACCAGCTTTTGTTTGCAGTCGAGCCGGCGATGTGGGAATGTCCAATCAATTCATTTACTGTACAAAAACACGGCCCAGCGCTCCAGGAGGTCTTTGTTCCTGGGAATATAATGCCAACGGTCAGACACGACAATGACATGCTGTTTCAATTCACTCTGATGACCCTTGACGGGATAAAAGTGAATTCAGGTGAATTTCCGGCCATGAGAGTGAAGTACTGTAGGCAGAGAGAATAAACTCGGCTGCTTTCATTCATATCCTTATAGAAAATATTATAAAAGCAAAGGACAACAATAAAAAAATGATAATAAAACACAATTAAAGTTGAGTGTGTGCATCATTCTGTAGAATTAATGATTCATTCAAAACACAAATGAAACCGATGAGAATCAGGGTTATTATAGTTAACTATAACTAAAACTCTAAACATCTAAGCATCTAAATATCTCTTTGAAATTATGGCATTATTTAAATGGATATAAATGGCAATCGTCTTTTCTTCCCTATTATGCTGTATATCCGAGGGAAACGCTTCTGGAACGAAAACAAATGTGGGCGGGGCTTGATTTTGTCTGTGTGGAATTGATTGGATGGTTGTGGTTTGCTATTGGCTGATCTCATGTGAGTGACAGGTTGCCCCGCCCACATCATCAGAGAAGAGATGCTGCAAGAGGAACTTATTCTAATTCAAGATCACCAGGAACAGGAATTTAACAAACTAATAATGGTGTGCACGGATAAATAATTTCTAAATATAAATACTGCAGTAGTCCATTGTGATTTCATGGTGACTTTAAAGCGAGTCAGTGTCCAGCAGAAAGGATTTGATCAGTGTTCAAGCGTTACCTCCATAGTGACGATGCGGGACTGTCATTGAATTTGTTCCAGTCTTCTGGTCCCAGATCTCTGAGTCAGTGTGAAGCACGTGTGCCGTTTCCCTGACAACGGATGATGGCCAGTGCTGGACCAATCCACACCTTTAGGGGAACTATCCATGACACACACTACACTCAAACCCAGCTGTCTACATAGGCAACATCCTAACTAACATGCAACCTCATTAGTGACTGATCTGGAATATTCCACAAAGGCAGCATCTTCATGTGCCACACAAATGCACCTCTTTGGGCACAGCCGGGTTAAAGTCCCCATGAAATCAAATATTTTTGGGCTTATAGTATGAATATGTTAGTCTTACTGTTATCTATAATCTAGTTTGCTCCTAAACAATGACAACATTCGCATTTAGAAGATATAATCATTCAAAACTTACAGTCTCTCACTTCCTCCAATATGGATCAGTGATTTTGATGACATCACTACACTTCAGCGTCTCATCAGATTTTCTGTCCAATCAAAGGCTCTCTAGAATCTGAAGCTCCGCCCCCTACACTATAAATAGTTGCTGAAGCTGCGGCTGAAATCGGTCACTTGTTCACACATTTACTATTTTCTACATGGTGAACGACACATAGTGCACTACATAGGGGATAGGGAACGATTCAGACAGTGTAAATATCTTTCCATTGAAGTCTGGTTTCACGTTAGTGTCACGCAAACCGTCACAGAAACGGTCCAGAGACACGATATACAGAGCGGATCATATGATCAAGTCGACGCAGAACTCAAAACATATCGAACTCATTTGAATTCTACAGACTATGCCAGATTTTAAAGTGATGGAGGAGAACTGGTTAGACAGACTCGGCATTAGAAACAGCACTGACGAGTGGAAGAGAAACTATACATCCTCAGCATGATTAGTAACAGTTTCATATTAAATCTAAATGGGGAATCTATTAGACTATGGCTGTCGTAAGCTCTCAAATGCGGCTTTACTGAGCTCAACAGCTCTAACCGAGCTGTGATATAAACCAAACACTATTGGCTATATTAAAAGGGGCGGAGCTGCTTTTTAATGTCCCGCCCCTTCTTCCTGTTTCAGTAGAAATTACATCAACGCATTGAACAACACTGTGCGTTTCAAGGCACTTTCGGTGGGCTGCTCTGTGCCTGCTCAAAATTCTGTGTAAAGACGTAATGCAGCATAAAAGCCAGACTAAATGATGCATGCTCTAAACAAGCTCAGCCCTAGTATCAAAGTATACCGTTTTAGATGCTGTGTACATTTTATTTATGCCACTTCTGTGCTAAGATACCTACAGTAAATGCCACTTTAGAAGTGCCTCTGTGCCACCTTTGCAGTGTAAATTTGGCAATTGACTCTAAAAGAGATGTTAACATGTTGCTAAGCTCACAATTTTATAAAAAAAACTAGTGCTGTCAAATCGATTAATCACGATTAATCACATCTAACATAAAAGTTTGTGTATATAATACGCGTGTGTGTGTGTCTCTATATAGTACATACATACACACACATATCCACAAACTTTTATGTTAGATGCGGTTAATCACAACTAATCAATTTGACAGCACTAAAAACACACACACAGATACACAAAATAATATATAGTGTCAGATTAATTTCGCCAGCACATGAATTTGAAAAGGCCACTGAATTCATAATCTCGAAAAACAAACATTTTAATTTGATGTTATTGACTTTTTGTGCTGTAATTCTATTTGTGTTGAAATTTGGCTTGATATGGTTTGGTGAGTTCATATTTTTGGTCATATGGCGAGGTTATTGATATTTAGAGGCTTTGAATCTTTTCCCACCACAGTCAATGAAACGCCTCAAAGCTTCATAAGGATTTCAATTTCTTCATGTACTGAATGATTGTCTTCATATACAATAATGGTGGTGAAAATCCAGCTTTAATGTTGTTTATATGTCTATGTGGTGTATTTAATATGCTTAAAGACAAATCATGTGTAAATTCATAAGTCGACAGCATTGCTGAGTATTTTCTCCTTAAAACTGCAGTGAACCAAAGACAGTCTCAAAAACACGCTTTGAAATCGCTGGTGTTTCTGACGTCACAAACTACCTTGTAACCAATCAGATCAACCAATCGTCAATGAGTGGATCTCTGAGCTGAGTGAGTGAGTGGAGGCGGGGCTCATTTGCATATTCATAGAACCGCGTATACTAAATGAGGCAAGGGTGTCGAGTTACATTCAAGTTATTTTAAGGCATGAATAGTTTTTTTCAAGGAAGTTAGTTTTAAGGGATAAAACGATTGACTACAGTGGACTTTCAGTAACGATACAAATATACAAAAAATACACTAACTAGATAGCTCTGAACCAAATAGCGACAGACTCTGTAAAAAAAAAATTCAACTAATTCGACACCGATTTACTCTTCCTTCAATTTTCAGATGTCATCCTCGAATTTTGTAACCTGAACTTCCCAACCCAAAATCAGCAGCCTGTATATTGTGAATAATATTTAAAATTAAGAACCAAAACAACACCAAACATTAAATTATAAAGATCATGCATTTAGTGATATAAATCTGACCCCATAATATGTAATTTTTAATAAGATTTAATAATTTATCATGAACATTTTTGAGTACTGAATTAAGTATATTTATGATTAACATTGATCTCAACTGGCCTTCCGTCTTAAATATTTTTTTTTCATTGCAATGCATTCTGTGCTCGCTTCACTGTGAAGGACACACACAATGCTGCCCGAGTTTACAATATACAGTTTATAAAAGAATAGCATTCAGCAGAAAGTTTCAAGTTACTCAAGTTTAAAGGGCACCTATTATGGCCCTTTTTACAAGATGTAATATTGGTCTTGGGTGTCCCCAGAATGTATTTGTGAAGTTTCAGCACAAAATACCCCCCAGTTAATTTATTATAACCATTTGAATGTGTCATTTTTGGGGCCTGTTTTGAAACAAGCTGTTTTGAGGCAGACGACCTTAAATGCAAATGAGCTGCTAATCCCCACCCTGCCGCTGGATGTGGGCGTAACTTGCATAACTATGGCAATTAACAGTCGGTAGAACCATAATGGCCGAGAGTGATAGACCCGCAATTGTGTATGGCATTCGGCCATACATGTTTGAACCAGAGTCCGACCCAGATGACGAAGAGACTCCGGCAGAAGAAACACGATCGAGAATGGACCAGGATGTCTCGGAATGGTTATTTGATACATTTATGAACTCATTGCGTTGTCATCGCTGTGCAACACACACACAGACACACACAAACTGTGATAACGTTGACGCAAATGTTTGAAAACACCTCAGAAATCATAAAATACACTTACTTCTTCGGGAATTGTCGTTGGATCGCGAACACTAGGCAACGATCCACCCTTGAGGATTAATTTTGTAGCAAGACCTGCTTTGAATTGACCGCCGTTCAAAAAACAGTCACTCTCAAAATGATTTGAGCAAACATAAACGTACTTCGGGAGTGTAAGAGGCGCATTTCCTTCATAAATAAAATCCACCCACTGCGTTTTCAGTGGCTCTGATGTCGGAAGCAAGTGCAAACAACTATGCGAAGTATTACAGCCCACAACAAAACACTTATTTTTTTTAGGAGGCATTTTCTAGTAGGCAGCACAAATCTTCAGAACAGCGGTCCGGCTGTCGTTGAAACAACAATGGAGGATCAGATCACCGAGGGAGGGGTCTGCCTCAACCACACTGTCAATCAAACCCCTTTCCCATGTTCTACGTCACAAAAAGCTGAATCTTAGAACAGCTCATTCTGAGAGAGTGCATATGAATTATTGAGATTGTAAAAAAAACACTGGGTGGATTTTTATCATTCTAGGGTGGTTTTGCTCACACACTGCCAACACACATTTATGTTCAAACAGCATGTAAAAGTGAATTTTGCATAATAGGTGCCCTTTAAATGAAACAAATAAATAAAACTTGGGGTGGTGATGGCGCAGTGGATAAGACACATGCCTTTGGTGTGAGAGACCCGGGTTCGAATCCACTGTGAGACACCAATGTGTCCCTGAGCAAGACACTTAACCCCTAGTTGCTCCAGAGGCGTGCGACCTCTGACATATATAGCAATTGTAAGTCGCTTTGGATAAAAGCGTCAGCTAAATGAATAAATGTAAATGTAAATATCCACTGAGAGACATCTATAAAACGTCTGCAGTCTTTTTGTGTGATTTTGTGCTGAAGTCTTATTTGTCACTTTCACACTTCAATCTGGCTTATGCCTTATCTTCTCTGTCCTCTCCTCAGTGCTGAGAAGCTCTTCAAGGTCGTTCTAATGTTGGTTCAGGGTCAGTCGGGTGTCATACGCCGCAGAGAACTACTTAACACACCGGGGGTAAAGCAAATCTCCTCAATCATAGCTGAATTTGCCAGTCAGGAGGACTGAGCTCACATATGCTGGCGGGTTTAGTGTGTGTGATGAGAGCAGTCGGCCGTGGTGATTTAGATGTGAATCGGGGCCAGGAGAGGCTGATAAACGACCAGCAGATGATTCAGCCAAACCTGTGAGCTGAGCGCTTTCTAATACTGTAATACGAGACGGCTCACATTCATACAGCGTTTAGCTTTGTGTTTGTATTCTGATGGAAGGTTTTATATCGCAATGTCATTTAGACTATGCAGTTACACTATATACCGTTAAAAAAAAGTCACCGTGGCTGCATTTATTTGATCAAAAATACAGTAAAAAATATGAAAAATTATTGTTAATTAATTACTGTTTTCTATGTGAATATATAGTAAAATGTAATTTATTTCCTGTGATGAAAGCTGAATTTTCAGCATCATTACTCCAGTCTTCAGTGTCACATGATCCTTCAGAAATCAGTATAATATGATGATTTGGTGCTGGAGAAACTTTTCTGATTATTATCAATGTTGAAAACAGTTCATATTTTTTGTGGAAACTGTGATACATTTTATTTTTCAGGATTCTTTGATGAATAGGAAGTTCAAAAGAACAGCGTTTATTTGAAATAGAATATTTCGTCTTTACTGTCACTTTTGATCAATTTCATGCGTCCTTGATTAATAAAACTATTAATTTCTTAGAAAAAGTAATTAAGTATAATAAGTGCTTGTTTGTTTTAACTGCAAAATTAACAGCAAAATCATTTTGATATGAGATGCATAAAAAAATTATCAGACAACTAAACAAAATAACATGTAATTTACTGACAAAATGTTAATTGCTGCAGTCTATTGTTTAAATGTTTAATTAATCTGAATGAATTATTTAAAAATAGTTTTGAGTGAATGATTCAATGACTCACTCATAAAGACTGAATTAGTGTTTTTAAACGAATCTCTTGAACGAACGATTCAACCAAAAATGCAATTTTTAACAGTGACTTGATTAAATGATTATGTAATTAATAAACGGTTATTTGAAGCGCAATTCCTTTCAAACGTTCCACTTTTTCACCATCCACTATCAGTTGATGGAAAACAGCGGCTTGGACATTCGGGTAGAAAGAAAAGCGTATGGATTGGAACAACATGAGAGTGTGAGTAAATGAGGATGAAAACAAAACTGACCATAATGATCTTTCAGCTGAAGCTCCTCTTTGAGACTCAACCACAGTAAACAGATGTTGCACCGCTGGAATCATAACACAGTTTTAACGACTCTCGGTAAACTCGGTGAGTTTAACGAGATCATACGAATTCCTGGCTGTTGCGTGACAATATTTGCATTAACAACACAATTCAACTTGAAACTGACCTCTTTATCACCTCCAAACAATAAGGCACAGCAAAACGGCTCCAGTGAGGACTAGAATAAGGAGAAAACATGTATTAGTTTGGATATTGATGATGTGTAATAATACATATGTCATGCTGAGATCACCATCGATCCACTTCTTTTGTCTGTAGGATTATAGAGAAGTGCAACATGGGAGATTTTCCTGTTCTAGGCTATAATTTAGTAATTAGTAAACTACTGTACAGTCAATGTTGGAAAAACAAAGAATATCCATGTACAGTGATGAGTTTCAAGAGATGCTAATATTTTCCATTATTTATAATTACAAATTATAATATTTGCAAAATGTTATATTTCAATTTTATGCTTAAATGCAGCATTTGTCACACGATCAATGACACATTTACTTACATTTAATTAGTCACATGCTGTAGATATAGAACAGAATCATAATTATTATTTTAATTCATAATGTTCCTTTGTTTACATTTTAAAAAATCTTAACGTTTTTAGCAAATTCTTTATTTACATATTTAAATGGGGGGAAAATACACACATTATAAAAATCGTACTGATCCCGAACTTTTTAACGGGAAAATATAACCTAAATTACTGTTTGTTTGCTTTACCTGTAAAATTAACAGCAAGTAAATGGCAGACATTTAATTAGCCGGTTTCACTTTATTTCGATGGTCCCTAACACATTCTTTTGACTATAAGTAACGCTGCGTTAGTGTTAGTAGAGTATTAGTAAACTGGTAGGGTTAGGGTTAGAATAAGTTGACATGTAGTTGCAAAGTTACTTATAGTCAGTCGAATGTCTGTTGAGGAGCATCACGATAAAGAGTTAGCAGATATTAAGCAGACAGTACACTAATACTCTAATGAGAGTTAGTTGACATGTAGTTGCAAAGTTACTTATAGTCAACAGAATGTGTTAAAGGGACCATCAAAATAAAGTGTTACCAATTACCCTACTAAAGACACTTACAAGAAAGCGAGTTTCTTCATGTTTAATGAAGTAGCCTAGCTAATGATACAGGTTTAGTCCTGAGACCAGTGGCGGCTGGTGAAAAATATCTGAGGTGGGGCTGTGTCATATTCTGTCGGTTTCAATAGTCTGGTAACATGGGAGTCTTTTAGTGTAGTGGCTTCGAGGTTGTGGAATGCTCTTCCTCAAGACATCCGTCCAACATCCACCCTTCTCCCCTTCAAAAACACATATTTTATCTGATTCTGTATATTACTCTTCAGCTCACAGTCTGTAAATTAAACATTGTTATTGATATGCTATTTGTTTGAATCCCTCTTTGTTTGCATCTTTAACCTAACTTTGTAAGTGACTTCTGTATATTAGGCCTACTTTCTGCCCTTGGTGTGTGTATTGTGCTTTGGTGTCGATTGTTCTATTCCTTAACCCAGACCCAGTGGTTCTCAATCTTTTTAGAGTTGTACCCATGAGGCTTTTAACATCTTACTTCGTACCCCCACTCTTCAGTCACACCTTTTTCAGTAAGGGACAATATTTGCCCCCTTAAATCGATTTAAATAAATAAAAGTTCAATAGAGAAATGCACAATGATGGTAAAAACAAAGTGATGCTTTTAAATGTTAAATTAAAACTGCCAATAGGTGGTGAGTCATCGAGTCATTCATTCAGTAAAGAAGCAAGTGGATGTATTTATGAATTAATAATTGAATCATTGACTCTAATGATTCGTTCAAAGCCGCAGATTTGTTCACAAACACTGCAGTTCTGCTGTGGCTTTCGTTGGAGCTGTTATTTTGTTGTAAAAAATATTGAAAACTGTGTTGTTGCCTAAATGAACATAACTTAATATTAATATTTCGTTTGTTGAACTGTTGTATAAAATTAATGTCACATTTGCAATCATGTGGACCTTCATATTAGTCTGGGTTTCCCCATGCTGCCTTCCCGCAGCGCGATTTTATTCACGCTGAAAGGCAGTATGGATACCATGGTCCAGATTTTCGCCTCATTTAGGGAGCCAATCACAGAACGGGGAGGGAGCAGCAAGACGATGACGACATCTATGCGACACACCGAAGCAGTTTGTTTATTTCTATGGATTCAACATGGTAGCAGACGCGAAGCTACCTTTCGATGCAGCCTTAGAGAATGTTCTAAGTAATTTTATTTCGTCTTCTTCCTCGTCAAATTTCTGTCGCTCTAAAGACGTCATCTGGTTTAATTGAAACGATTGGCTATGAGCTACGTACAGGCGCATTTGATAGACATTCTTAGCACCCAATAAACGGCGCCGGGCATTCGTAAACCACGCCTCAAATACGAGAAAATGTACATGTGGTTCCCAGACCCAAGTCTCAACGAGAATTGGGTCTGGCGTTAGCCAGGCTACCTTCATATAATGTGATCAACATTAAACACAGGAACTCACACAGGGAATGTGTCTGTATCGAAGAGAGTTTGAATCTTATATCGATCTCCATGCACAGCCTGTGTCTATATTTGTTATGCATGCTAGTAAGTGCTAAATCTCTTATTTTACAAAGGTACATTGTCTAGAACGGTAGTATGCGATTTGCCAAGGCAGCAATCTGCACGAGGATGTCATGTATTTACAGAATTTTACCAGATAGAAAAACATGCTCAGTTTAAATCTATTTTAAGGTGAGGTCGACTTAAATGAACGGCAAAATTCAGCATTTTGTTCCCGTACCCCCTTCTGTCACCTCACGTACGTTACGTTACGTACAACAGTTTGAGAACCACTGTCTTTACATATCTTTGTAAAGCGACCTTGGGTGTGACACTATATAAACACAAATAATAATAATTATTAATAACCACCTAAACACATTTTAACACAAACTGCATGATACCCGTGCTTTGTGATAAAGTCAGTAATTATTTAATGCCATATTACAAGGCTGAGGCATTCTTACACAAAAACAAACAAATTGCACAAACTTTCCATTTGCATTTGAAATTTAACTCAAACTGTTTACTTTCTCAGACAGGTGTTGCTTCCCTCACTCCGGTAACTGCCCATGCTGGATCTGTCTCTGTTATTTTAAAAAGTAATCACCAAAACAAGGCATTAGCATGACGCATTCAGCTAACCATGCCTTTCTAGTGTACAGCTCCGATAGTGTTGCTGCTGTCTGATAGAGATGCGCGCGCAGTTTGGGGCGCTAAAAGAATCGCCCATAGCTGACCTGATTGGAGCTCGCTGATTGGCTACAGATAATGTCAAACATTTATATCTTAAATCAGCAATTGGCTAAACTGCTCCAGAGACCCGCCTTTCTGGGGCGATTTCTCCTGCGCCCCAGAGCTGATCACGTGCACAGAGCTGGAGGGGACGTGTAGAAAAAACAGACATTTTCAATTTCTATCATATTTTTCACATATACTGGGTGCATTTAATATCTCAAACACACAAATATTGACAATTTGTATATATTATTTATTTATGTATTTACATGTATTTATTTATGTATGTGGCTCATAAACTGTGGTCTGGCTCATGGGGGGGCGGCGCCCTAGCGCCCTCTATTGGCCAGCCGCCCCTGCCTGAGACTAAAGCGCACAGTAGGCCTACACACACTTAAAACCAGTGAGAGCGACAGACGGTGTTCATTTGTGTGTAATGAAATGAAGAGGCATTGGTTTTATTGACAGTCCTGTCGTCCCTGCTGTCTCCATCAGCATCCACGTCCAACATTTAGCAGTTCGTATGGCGCTATAAAGCTCTTTGTGCAGGAGGACAGGTGGACGGGTTTGACATGACAGTCCAAATGGGATGAAGTCCATGTCTGTAATTGTCATCAAAAAAAGCTCCAATAGCTAAATAAAAGAGGCAGGACTGGCCATCTGGAGCACCGGGACTTTTCCCGGTGGGCCGCTGGCCAATGTGGGCCGGCCCGTTACACATATAAAAAAAAATATATAAAAAAAATGACGGAAATCATAATATTACATTTCTTTTCTTCACAAATGGATGACGGAATCGATCGCGCGGGCGCGGCCGACAAGGAGTGTGTTTCGTGTACATGCATGTGAGTGTATTGCCCTCCCTCCCTGTTAAGTTTGGTCTACTCCATTGCATATCTTGAAACACGCCCTCTTTCCCGTCCTGGAAACACACCAACCCAACGCCGATGAACTAGCGCAGAATCAGATGAAAGCTGACTGTGTTGTCGCCTGTGTCGCTGGAAAAAAGCTGCACTTGAACACACCGAGAGAACTACAGCCGACTGTTAGCTAGAATGCGGCAATGCGCGTTCTTCGCCTGTGTGTAAATGAGACAACTGTCTATTTCTGCAGATATATTCGCCTATATTCGTCATTCAAAAAGAGAAACCGACGCTGCAGATACACACCGTAAACAAAGCAGTGCGTGCTTATCGTTCTGAATATCAATCCTGCTAAACACTTTCTTTATTCCACTCCTCTCATGTCAATATTTAAATATTCGCCAAGGAACACTCCGGTAATATGACGTAACATTAGAACAGCCTTCTATCTGTGCAGTTTTGACTTCTTTGCTCGCTGTTTTGCTATTATTCTCGTGCAGTACACTGACTCGTTCACTAAGCTGAACAGCCAATCAGAGTTCCCTCTTTCACCGACATGTCGAATCGGCCAAAAAAAAAGCCGAAGAGGACCAATTTCAGCCGACGGTTAAAAAAAGCATTAGAGGTAGATGCTGTGAAATGCTTCAAATGAACAGATTATACATTTGGCGTGAAGAGTAGCAGTTCAACAGGCTCTGATGGCTCTAGCTCCCCCTTACTAGCTGATATGCTGTCTTGATAGTTTTATATGTTGTCTTAATGTTCTTCTGTTTGTTTCCCTTTGGTTTTACAAATATGACCTAATAGGCTATATGTTGTGTTACTTAAAATAAATGTTTAAATAGCATTTATTTTTGTATTGTGTTATATTTTTATGCTATAAGTGGTGTTAAAAAAATATTGTGCACATTAATGGCCCAATGTGTTATGATTTATTTGGGATGTGGTGGTCCAGGGCCACTTTTCGGTCCCAGTCCGCCCCTGAAAAGAGACACACACACACACACACACACACACACACACACACCAGGGTCTGTGCGTCCGCCCGCTCAGCTCTCGCTCCAAACGCTGCTGTCTTTCATCGATCTCTCTTTAACTGGGAACCTGAACGCTCTGGCTAATGTATATGTAATTCATTTGTCACTGGAAGACTTTAAACTGATTATCTGTTCTTTGCCACCTTTATAGCCTATAATTTGTAGTTTTATATAAGAAAGTAAGAAACCACACCAAACACCTAACAACAAAGTCAGAACACCTGCATAGAAATTAGAAAATAGAACGATCTATCCATCCGTGTCTATTTATAATTAAATTGTATTAATCTTAAAGTGTTTTTAAAATACTTATTTAAAATAATTTACAAAAAAGAGACATTTAAGTAGCTTTTATAAACGTGCCTTAGAAAAAAAACACATTAGGCTACTGGTGTTAAGGGTAACTAAACCCCTGGTCAGAGCCGGAAAAATTCTAGGAAAATTCAACCGCAGTAGCCACTGTTCAACCTGAAGAGGGCAGCACTCAGACGCTTTTACACCATATATTGTAGAATTAAAACACTTTAAACCCAAATGTCAAAAAAATTTCTCGAATCAATGAACAGCATTTATGAAGCTCCATTCTTACAGATCATTAACTAAAAAAAGTTGTTTTAGTGTTTAGTTACCCTTTAATCTTGAGACTAAACAATGGCACTGATGTATTTTAAGCTTTATCAGAGCAAGTTTCTTCCAGTTAAAACAGCTCAAACATTTCAGTCTGGGATTAGGCTTAAGCCTTGTCTGTGAAACCGGGGGTTAAAGTATTATTTTAAGTAATGCTTTTTAAGGTTTTAATTAGTTCACTATAATAACCCTGGTAGTATCTTGTTAAATTTAATTAAAAATAAAAGTTTGTGTTTACATAATATATGTGTGTGTACTGTGTCTAATTATTTTGTATATATAAATGCACACACATGCATGTATATATTTAAAAAAAAATATATATATATTTATATATTAAATATTTATATACATGCAAATATTTCTTAAATATATACATGCATTTGTGTGAATTTATACAAAATAATTAGACACAGTACACACACATATATTATGTAAACACAACCTTTTATTTTGGATGTGATTAATCGCAATTAATCGTTGCCCAGCACTATTAACCCGTTTAATCCCAAATTTTTTCTTGCAACTTGAGTACATTATTTTTACTCCTTAGACCTCCCTAACACTCAAACATCATGCCTTTTTTGATTTTATGTTGGTTAAGTTAGTGAAATATTAGGTTTTATACTCGGTCACAATAGTGACCGGTGGGAAACACCATAGTCAGAATTCATACAAATTCTTCAATTAGACCTATTGACACAATTCATTCCAAGACATCCAATACCTCGTTTTGTCATTTCGTGAAGGAGGCTTAGTGAGGTGAAAAGGTTGTCATGTACAAAGTTACACCCTGGAGGAAATTCTGCTTGTTCTGCTAGACCCCTATGGGCAAGACCATGACTTCACTTGGGCCCTGTCCTAGGCCAGTTTCAGGGAGATGTGTGTGCACTCATTCAGTGCACTGAAGATGGGCTGTACATTCTAGAAAGGGTTGTTTGTGGTCATGTGTGGGGCACACCAATTGGTTCTCATGAACATTTGCGTAATCCTCCAGAAAGTTCACCTCTGCATCGCCATTCACTTGGCAAATGGGCCGTTTCACCCAAGGTACTCCCTATCAGAGCCATCACTATCTCAGTCACTTTCATTTTTTTTTTTTTTTTGGGGGGGGGGGGGGGGGGTCACGTACGTCTAGAAGGTCCAACACATTGAAAGTTTCTGGGATACTGATAACTACACTGAACAAAATTATAAACGCAACACTTTTGTTTTTGCCCCCATTTTTCATGAGCTGAACTCAAAGATCTAAGTTCACAAATCTGTCTAAATCTGTGTAAGTGAGCACTTCTCCTTTGCCAAGATCATCCATCCCCCTCACAGGTGTGGCATATGTTCAGTGTAGGATTGCCAATACCTGCCAATACCAGCCAATACCTGTGTTTTCAATTGAAGCACTGTGTTATACTACCGGTCACAATTGTGACCGTAAACAAATTTACAAGTCTTACGAGCAAAATATATATGCAGGAGTATAATTTTCAAAATATATCAGTAGTAGACCCTTTAATGAATATATGTACAAAATATGATAGTTCTATCTGTTAATTAAGATGTTTTACATACTACTTTTTGTAGTAGTCTGAGGAAGACATCTTCTTCTAGATGTGCAAGCAGGAAGTAACTGATCTGGTCATGTGACCTTTCACACTAGTCACATGACATTAATAGATTTTAATCAAGACAATCTATTTTGTCATTTAAAAGTTGAATTTCTTGCCCAAAGTCAATAACAACATTTTTAGAGCTTCCAGAAATAAGAAAAAAGATGCGGTCACAATTGTGACCGGTGGGATTAAACGGGTTAAATATAATAAAAGCACCACAGCACCGTTTCCTGAAAATGACCCGGAAACACTTTCAGGCAAAAACATGTTGAATACAGTTTTAATTTCACAAAAAAACAAACAATAATCAGACCGCTATTAGCGCTGGATTCGAACTTCCCATCTCTAACAGCTATCATGATTTCATTGTCCAACAATATAAATGAAAACACATAATACAGGAGGACCAATGTGAGTGTGAGGCGATGCGCTCGGCTTGTTGGATGTTTGTGAAGGTCACAGTGAAGTCCTTGTGCTGATATGATAAGGGACCGCTCAGCGGTCTTATCCACTGGACCAGCGATGACCTCTGGATTCAATAGTCAGCTGCAAACCCATCTCCAGCAGTCAGATCACTGGATTGATCTGAGGATGAGAGAGAGAGAGAACGAGTGAGAGAGAGAGAGAACGAGAGACAGCGAGTTAGAGAGAGTGAGAGAGAGAGCGAGTGAGAGAGAACGAGAGACAGCGAGTTAGAGAGAGTGAGAGAGAGAGCGAGTGAGTGAGAGAGAGCGAGTGAGTGAGAAAGAGAGCGAGTGAGAGAGAGAGAGACCGAGTGAGTGAGTGAGAGAGAGTGAGAAAGAAAGAGAGAGAGAGAGAGAGAGAACGAGAGAACAAGAGAGAGAGAGAGGGTGCGAGAGAGAGAGAGAGAGAGAGAGAGACCCATCTGTCAATGCCCCGTCTGAGCACTGCTTTAATTCAGCACTCTTTGGTCGATGTGGGAGGGTTTGAGTCTGACAGGCTTTTCTGGCTGTCATCTAATGCAAAGGTGTAATGGGAAAACGCCTTGAGCCTCCTCTCCCAGTTTGCCCAGCCTAGACAATCGAGCGCCGCTGCCAAGCTCGCTCGCTCCTGAAGACAGCCTGTCAATCGGAAATAAAAGCCTGGCAAACTCGAGACTCGATGATGTGTTTTGTTCTGATACGCTGAAACATGCACAGACAATATCTGACACAACAATCTTTCAGAATTCAGCTTCAAAACTGCAATGAAGAGGAAAAAATTACAGCCTTGTTAAATTCCATTCTTTGTTTTCTTGCGCCTGCATGAAAACAACGTCCTTTTGTTTATCGATGAAAACAATGTCTGGTTAAAATCGTTTAAAACTGTTTTCTTTTCCATCTTTGGGCTACATTTTTTCTTCTTGTAATGTCTCATAACAATAAACCTGTTTTCTTGTACTGACTGGGCTGTATTGTGAATTTTAATAAATCACATTAGAGATGCAGAGAAATCGCCCAAAACAAACGAGCTCAAGTTTGACACAATAAAGTGATATATTGTATTTCTCTGATGCCAAAAAAAAGATGTTTCAGTCTTGTGTAGAAAAGCTGAAAGGATTTGAAAAACTTTTGATTTTCTTCTCATGAACAGCCATACCATATCACCATTCATATTTATTCTGTCTCCCTTATTAATAATAAGGTCCATGCCGCAAGAAAAACAGAACAAAGTTACTTTCAAGTAAAGTAAGGGCAAAGTTATACAATAGTGGATCCATCATTTCACAAGAAATCAAAATAAATGGTTTTGATACTTTCTCCTATCTCAAAATTAAATAAAAATTCCCCTTATTACATGTATAATTCGCTTATTGTGAACAATTCATCAGTTACTGTAAGGCAATCAATATTTGTAGTGTCTTTATTGTCTTTCATCAAAATATAATAACTTGATCCACGTCTGAAATGACCGCGTATCATAAGTTAATGTTAACAGTTTAGCCTTTCAAAACATCCTGCCAATAGTTAATCTGTTGATCTGAACAATGGCAGTCGGGAAGCATGGAGAGATCATTGACTGATTCTACACTCAACACTTCTGATAAAGTCTGCAAGCTTTTATTACAGCAAACTGTGGCTTTAAGAAAACTCATATCTATCATATTTGTAATAACCATCAATCACAAATAATTTGCTAGATTAGGCTTATATTATAATATATAAAAAATCAGCATGTAATCTGGTGTTTCGTGTTTTCTTTCAGGCTAAACTTTGTTCTCTGGTTTTATCACATCTCAGAATCATAATTATGTTTAAATAACTGAGTGGCAAATATTTTTCCTTCACAGCAGAAAACTGCTCTTAGTTAAACATGTGCTGACTTTTAGAACACACTGTTTTCATCAAGTTCATTTCCTTTTTATTGCTTTATTTTACGGATGCAAAGAAAATCCACTGATGGACCGTCAGCAGTTTATAATGCGGATGAAAACACAAGAAGAAGAATAACAAACTATCCATCCATCTATCTATCTATCTCTCTCTATCCATCTATCTCTATCTATCTATCCATCCATCCATTTCCATCTATCTATCTATCTATCTATCTATCTATCTCTCTCTATCCATC
>JAPDVR010000015.1:42305090-42345090 GCA_026230005.1 Gila orcuttii | reverse complement strand
ACATCGCCTCCTGTTTCTTATTTAGTTGTTACTCTTGTTCTTTGTTATTTATTGTTGTTCATTTCAGTAAACACATTTCGCACAAAAAACAACTGGATTGTAACATTTTCTGAAGAAACAAGAGCTGAATTCCCTGAATCATGTCTCAGCTAGAGTGTTTTTTTTTTTTTGTTCTTGCAATAAAAGGTTATAAAGCTCACTAACAGCCCTAAATGCTCAAATCATAAAAGGTTTGAAGTAGTCATTTTAAGAGTGCATGTAAAAGTCAGACCTGCAGAAATGTGACAGATTTGAAGCGGTTTATGGACCTTCTAACCTTTTAAGATCTGACAGCTTGGTGATTTTCCTCACCGGGTGGACTTTCATACAGCAAAATCTAAAACAATCCCGAACACTCCCGAAAACGCATTAGGACATTCTGCTAGGTCAGGGTCACTCGTCTCACAGAAAACAAAGACCACAGATGAAAGCTCAATCGTTTCTCCAAGAAAGCATGTGAGATTAAACAGAACACATGGAAAGTCTCCGATGTTTCTCCTGAGAAAAAGACGCCAGTAATCACACATTTATCTCCTCTAGAATTTCAGAAAAGATCTCAATGTCTCAAACTCTGCTCAGATTCGACAGAGACACTGCAATCAAAAGTTAATCAGTGTTATTTTAATATCGTTGAGATACTATGATAGTTATATTTAGCAGTGGCCAGAAATGAAAACACAGGGGACAAAGGGACACCGTATTCAAATGTTATTCAAAATTTGTTTAAGATTTTGTGATCATATTGTGTAGTTGTGCTGTAATTGTGTAAATAATTTTTTAACACGTGCAAAACAAGAGAGAACCAACGCAATATTAATAACTGATTATGTTTTAGACGATGTATGCTTTTTATGTCAGCTTTTTGTTTTTTTAAGCAATTTTTTTTATTTGCATGTAAAAATAAAACCTGTAGCTGTAGTCTGCCCTTTTTGCCGAATAATTATCAAATAAATACTTAACAAGGTTTAGTGTTTTGTTTTCCTTCATATTCAAAAAATTTTTAGTTTTATTTTGATGGTTTAATTGTGTGTGTGTGTGTGTGTGTGCGTGTGTGTGTGTATATATATATATGTTCTGTTTTCATTTTAGTTAAAGTTTTTTGTTAATTTTATTAAGTCTATATAATTTTTATTTTTCTATAGTTTTATTTGTTAAATTAAATGAAAAAGGTATTTAAATATATGGGAACTCCTAAAGTTTCCTGAATCCTCTGAGCAACAACATCTGAGATCCTCCGTTTGTTTACAGCCCTGTTTTCACGATATTCTGTTCTTGTTCTGCTAGTTTCTGTTGCTGTACCTGCGTTTCTTAATGCTGAAAGTGTTGATTTCTCCTAAAGCGATCAATTTCAGCAGATGCTTCTCAGTAAAGATGGATATTGTTGTAGAACAATTTTCGGGCTCTTGAGAAAATCCCCACAATAACCAGCAGCAAACACACAGTAAACTAGTAGATATCATTTACTTTCATAAGTCTGCCTTCCAGAAGCTTCTTCTGAAGGTCATTTATAAATGTTAAAGGTCAGTAAAATCACACAACTGTACCTGAGATAGTGTGATCGTGAGATCTTGATTTCTGATGTCCGTATCCCTGTGTTGGCTGTGTTCAGAATGGAAAACTAGTATAATACCCTGATTTTCTCATCAATTACTCTGGTGAAAAAAAAAAAAAAGTCATAAATCATAAGAGTACAGTCAATTAAAGTCAATAAAAGACCTTACTCACCTGTTGAGTGATAAAGCGCCATCATCTCCATCTCATTGCCTAAAATCAAAATTCACCTAACATATTTGAACACTTTTTCATTAAAGCAAAAAGCAGATGTACAAGCTTGATCTGATTTAATAATGCAAATCCTGTTCAAAAAATAAATCAAACAAACACAGACTGTCAGTTTTTATTTTTATAATACAGTTGCTTCACATATAACACAAATCATAACAGTGCACTGAATGTTTGCCAACAAGCTTGGATGCAAATCAATTTTATATACATACTACAAAAAAATATTTAATGTCAAAGGAAAGTTCATGTGGGCACTTTTTCAGTCTTGTCCAAGGTCATGTTATTGACCTTTCCAGCCCATCATCATCATCACATAAATGTCAACAAAAAGAGATTCCAACACTTTTGAAGGTCTGACGTCCTACTGTAATCAAAACTCATTCACAAGCTTGACTGGTGTTGGAGTCTTTCAACACCATCAGAAATCCTGCAGTCGAGTCTCTCAAGGCAGAGATCCAGAGACCGTCTCTTTCTGCTGCAGCTTCAGTACCAGTTCCAGCAGATTCATCTGCATCATCACCTCCTGTGACACACAGAAAACCGGCTTGGAAAGAATGAAAGATGCAGACCAGGAGTAACCCAGCTAACAGGGAACGTTCTCAGAACATCAATCAAAGTTCTCTCAAAGTTAAGAGCAAACATTCATAGAGCGCAACAGTCGGTTCGGGAAGTAAAAACCCCATTTATTTTCTCCATAGGGAAAATTATTTTTAACAATAACTAATTAACTCCACTGTGAGCTACAAGGTTGTTAAGATATGGTATTTGATTCTGTTGAAGCTATCTGCCAACATTATTTCAACTTATTTTTTTAAATGATCATGTTTAACAGTGGAATTTGTGGTGAGAAACTGCATTACCCATGATGCTGTACAGAAAATGACACCAATCAGAGTCTAAACAAGTAAACAACGCCAAAATAGCTCCGCCCACTCCCATGACACAGCAAAATAATCGAAACTTTAAATATATTGTTTCTATAGATATCATCAACATTTTTAAATGAGTAGTTTTATAATTCTCCATCATTTTTAATTGGATTATGCGGTTCGCAATGCTTCATGGGATTGTAGTTCTTTTCCTCACTAAAGCCGTAAAGTTCACAGTCTTGTCACTTTATCTTTTCGTCAGATTTTAAAATAGTTTTTAGGATTCAAAATCTAAGTTTGTAGTGTTATGATTCACCTCGTAACTGGTTAGCTTGGTTCATGACTTATAACGCTGTTATAACAAAGATTTTTTTTAAATCCCTATGGGAGAAATTAATGAAAAAAATACTTCTGGAACCAACGCCGCTGAAAAAGCATTGTTGCACTCCATAGAATATTTGTTCAAAATGATCTGGTCTTTAATAACTTTTGATATGAGGTTTTAGTTGGACGTTTATCTAACATTTTTTAATTTTACTGCTTGTTTTAAAATGTTCAGAGAACATTTAAAAGTATCGTTCTCATAATGTTTGCAAAATACCTTAACGTTCACATAACCAAGATTTTTAAACTTTTACAAAACAAGATGATTTGAACGTTCAGAAACAATGTTTTCATAACTTAGTAAGAACATTAGCAAAACGTTTAGAACATGTTTTTGTTTGCTGTGAAGACAGAGACCTGCGGGTTGGTGGTGATGTAGAAACCCGGTACGCCTGCTTTCTCCAGCGTGTTCTGTTGATCCAGAACTTTCTGATCCATTTCAGCCATGATCTTCTCATCCATCATCCTCTGCTCATCTTTCACTCGCTGATCGAGAGCCTGAAACGGTGACAGTCAGGCAGTGTTTGCTGTGGGACTCGATAAAAACACACCAACAGTCCATCTTACCTCATTTTCAGCTCGCTGATTGGTTTTCATAACGGCCAAATTATGAGACTTGCACGTTTGCAGAGCCTGTTTGTGTTTCCGAACCAAATCCTGCTTGAGTGCTGAAACAGAAAGACACACAAATCACACACTCCTTGTTTTCAGTATGGCCTGAAACACTCACACACACACACACACACACACACACACACACACACACACACACACACACCTCTGTGTTCGCTGTGTAGTTTCTGTCTCTGGTTATAGAGGTTTTTCTCTGTCAGGTGTTGAATGTCCAGCAGCCCGTGCACTATTTCATACACCGTCCCGTCGATGAGCGCTTGAGCCAGATCACTGAGCGTGGTGTACGACAGACGCTGCTGAAACGAGCTGAAACAAACACACTTATTAGTGTTTAGACTGCCAAAGGATCGCTAAACATTATATATGTAGATTTGTAGAAGGAGAACTACCAAATCTGTTAATGGACACTAGTATTTGAGAATTATTAAATGGTCAAACAGACTGTTTCACATTGTTTTGAACACTGAATCGCTGCAATATTTGCAGTAACACATTTGTATATTTTTATACACTGGTGTTTGGAATAATTAATATTTTTTAATTTTCCTGAAATAAGTCTCTTCTGCTCACCAAGGCTGCATTTTTTAATCAAACATACAGTAAAAATAGTGAAATATTATTAGAATGTAAAATAGCTGTTTTCTAAGTGAATATATAGCAGGGCTCGACATTAACTTTTTGAGGCACTTGTCCTTCGGACAAGTAAATTTATGTTTCACTTGTCCATGCACAAAAGTCACTTGTCCGGGTGACATAAACCACACTTTCATTAAACAAAAAAAAAAAATCTATCCAGTGATGAAATGTTTTCTGTGTTGACACAAATCTTGTGCGATGTCCTAAACTGCCGGGATAATCACACAACGTGTGCCGTGGTCCGTTAATGACACGTCCGATTCGCGAACTAATGACTCCTTTAAACCGACTCACTTTAATGAATGGTTAAAACAACTGATCTGTCCAACACTGAACTCAAGAGACATTGGAATCGGAAACACTATACAATAAGGTTCCATTTATTAAAGTCTAGTTAACTGATTAGTTAACATTCTATTAATATTAGTTTCTATGCGGATTTACTCCATGACAAAACCATTCTTTCCAAATACAGCGTCATCTGGTGTATTTGGAAATTCTAATGTAGAATTCTAATGTAGAATGCGGTCTATTATTTCTTGATAACAGACCACTGCTAACTTAAGTAACAAGCGTTGCCATGGATTCTAATCGTAGAGACGGAACGGACTATTTCATTTAGCGGAAGCAATACAATCGTTTTTAAATCAATAAACTCCTTTTTAAATCAATATTTTGTGTAAAATTATTGATTTACTTGGTAGGTAGCCATGTAATAAGCGTGATAATGTAGAGCGAGGCGGTTATAGCGTATACAACCCCTTCAGGATGATTAGGACCCCGACGCGAAGCTCGCTCTATACATATTGCAGAAAAATAAAATATCGCAATGTCATTTTTTTACCAATGACGTGCAGCCCTAATACAAATGCTGTTAATGCTTGTTTACAGTAACGTTACACGGCTAGCTAACTTAGCTAACGTCACTTAACGTTACTTGTCATTCAGGTTGGGTTGCCCCCGACAGACGCCACAGATCATAACTCCGTCTTCATAAATAACCCAGTCGAATTCATCTTTACATTTGGTTACAAATTTTCGTTCCCGTTTTAATTCGTATGGTGCTGTTGGAGTAAGGTGACTTGTTTTTGGAGCTTTTCCTGGCGCTTGGCCGGGCTGCGGAGCCCGAATAAACATCACTCTCCAGTCTCCACCACTGTTCTTGAGTCAGGTAAAAATGTTTAAACTCCTGATTGGCCAATCAAAGCATTTCTGAGCTGGACGCTGGTTCGACGGATTGTGGGGAAAAATGTGTTCGTTTCAAATCGGTAAAATTAAATCTGTAAAATCGATGTAATGAGTGGCACATAACGTGAAGTAACATGCCATTTTATTTTGTTTGAAATTTAACTTGTCCAGTGGGACAACTAATTTTCTTTTCCACTTGTCCTACAAAAAAATCCACTTGTCCCGGACAAGCCTTAGTCGAGCCCTGTATAGTAAAGTGTAATTTATTCCTTTTTAATCAAACATACAGTAAAAATAGAAAAATATAATTAGAATGTAAAATAGCTGTTTTCTATGTGAATATATAGTAAATTGTAATTTATTCCTGTGATCAAAGCTGAATTTTCAGCATCATTACTCCAGTCTTCAGTGTCACATGATCCTTCAGAAATCATTCTAATATGATGATTTGATGCTCAAGAAACATTTATGATTATTATAAATGTTGAAATCAGTTGTGCGGATTCATATTTTTGTGGAAACTGTGATACATTACCATTTTAAAGTTTGGGTTAAGATCTTTTAAAAAATAAAAACAAATGTGGTGTGATGTGATCTGGTGTGTTGTGTTGTGATGTGATCTGGTGTGATGTGATGTGATCTGGTGTGTCTGGTATGGTGTGATGCGATGTGGTGTGATCTGGTGTGATGTGATCTGGTGTGTCTGGTATGGTGTGATGCGATGTGGTGTGATGTGATCTGGTGTGTCTGGTATGGTGTGATGCGATGTGGTGTGATCTGGTGTGATGTGATCTGGTGTGGTGTGATGTGATCTGGTGTGTCTGGTATGGTGTGATGCGATGTGGTGTGATCTGGTGTGATGTGATCTGGTGTGGTGTGATCTGGTGTGGTGTGATCTGGTGTGGTGTGATGTGATCTGGTGTGATGTGATCTGGTGTGTCTGGTATGGTGTGATGCGATGTGGTGTGATCTGGTGTGATGTGATCTGGTGTGGTGTGATGTGGTGTGATCTGGTGTGGTGTGATCTGGTGTGGTGCGATCTGGTGTGATCTGGTGTGGTGCGATCTGGTGTGGTGCGATCTGGTCTGGTGTAATCTGGTGTGTTGTGATGTGGTGTGATCTGATCTGATGTGGTGTGATGTGATCTGGTGTGTTGTGATGTGATCTGGTGTGTTGTGATGTGATGTGGTGTGATCTAGGGTGGTGTGGTGTGATCTGGTTTTGTTTGATGTGAAATTATCTGGTTTTGTGTGATGTGATCTCTTGTGATATGATCTGGTGTAGTGTGATCTGGTGCGGTGTGATCTGGTGCAATGTGATCTGGTGCGGTGTGATCTGGTGTGATGTGATCTGGTGTGGTGTGATGTGATATTATCTGGTGTGATGTGATGTGATATTATCTGGTGTGATGCGATGTGATCTGGTGTGTCTGGTATGGTGTGATGCGATGTGGTGTGATCTGGTGTGATCTGGTGTGGTGTGATCTGGTGTGTTGTGATGTGATCTAGTGTGATGCGATGTGGTGTGGTGTGATCTGGTCTGGTGTGATCTGGTGTGTTGTGATGTAGTGTGATCTGATCTGATGTGGTTTGATGTGATCTGGTGTGCTGTGATCTGGTGTGCTGTGATCTGGTGTGGTGTGATATGATCTGGTGCGGTGTGATCTGGTGTGGTGTGATCTGGTTTTGTGTGATGTGATATGATCTGGTGTGATGTGATATTATCTGGTGTGGCGTGATCTGGTTTGGTGTGGTGTGATGTGTGATCTGGTGCGGCGTGATCTCGTGTGATGTGATCTGGTGTGATGTGATCTGGTGTGGTGTGATCTGGTGTGGTGTGATGTGATCTGGTGTGATGTGATTTAATCTGGTGTGGTGTGATCTGCTGTGATCTGGTGTGGTGTGATGTGATCTGGTGTGGTGTGATCTGGTTTGGTGTGATCTGCTGTGATCTAGTGTGATGTGGTCTGGTGTGATGTGGTCTGGTGTGATGTGGTGTGATCTGGTGTGATGTGATGTGATCTGGTGTGTCTGGTATGGTGTGATGCGATGTGGTGTGATCTGGTGTGATGTGATCTGGTGTGTCTGGTATGGTGTGATGCGATGTGGTGTGATGTGATCTGGTGTGTCTGGTATGGTGTGATGCGATGTGGTGTGATCTGGTGTGATGTGATCTGGTGTGGTGTGATGTGATCTGGTGTGTCTGGTATGGTGTGATGCGATGTGGTGTGATCTGGTGTGATGTGATCTGGTGTGGTGTGATCTGGTGTGGTGTGATCTGGTGTGGTGTGATGTGATCTGGTGTGATGTGATCTGGTGTGTCTGGTATGGTGTGATGCGATGTGGTGTGATCTGGTGTGATGTGATCTGGTGTGGTGTGATGTGGTGTGATCTGGTGTGGTGTGATCTGGTGTGGTGCGATCTGGTGTGATCTGGTGTGGTGCGATCTGGTGTGGTGCGATCTGGTCTGGTGTAATCTGGTGTGTTGTGATGTGGTGTGATCTGATCTGATGTGGTGTGATGTGATCTGGTGTGTTGTGATGTGATCTGGTGTGTTGTGATGTGATGTGGTGTGATCTAGGGTGGTGTGGTGTGATCTGGTTTTGTTTGATGTGAAATTATCTGGTTTTGTGTGATGTGATCTCTTGTGATATGATCTGGTGTAGTGTGATCTGGTGCGGTGTGATCTGGTGCAATGTGATCTGGTGCGGTGTGATCTGGTGTGATGTGATCTGGTGTGGTGTGATGTGATATTATCTGGTGTGATGTGATGTGATATTATCTGGTGTGATGCGATGTGATCTGGTGTGTCTGGTATGGTGTGATGCGATGTGGTGTGATCTGGTGTGGTGTGATCTGGTGTGTTGTGATGTGATCTAGTGTGATGCGATGTGGTGTGGTGTGATCTGGTCTGGTGTGATCTGGTGTGTTGTGATGTAGTGTGATCTGATCTGATGTGGTTTGATGTGATCTGGTGTGCTGTGATCTGGTGTGCTGTGATCTGGTGTGGTGTGATATGATCTGGTGCGGTGTGATCTGGTGTGGTGTGATCTGGTTTTGTGTGATGTGATATGATCTGGTGTGATGTGATATTATCTGGTGTGGCGTGATCTGGTTTGGTGTGGTGTGATGTGTGATCTGGTGCGGCGTGATCTCGTGTGATGTGATCTGGTGTGATGTGATCTGGTGTGGTGTGATCTGGTGTGGTGTGATGTGATCTGGTGTGATGTGATTTAATCTGGTGTGGTGTGATCTGCTGTGATCTGGTGTGGTGTGATGTGATCTGGTGTGGTGTGATCTGGTTTGGTGTGATCTGCTGTGATCTAGTGTGATGTGGTCTGGTGTGATGTGGTCTGGTGTGATGTGGTGTGATCTGGTGTGATGTGATCTGGTGTGGTGTGATGTGGTCTGGTGTGATGTGGTCTGGTGTGGTGTGCTGTGATCAGGTGTGCTGTGATCTGGTGTGATGTGATCTGGTGTGATGTGATCTGGTGTGATGTGATCTGGTGTGATCTAGTGTGATGTGGTCTGGTGTGATGTGGTGTGATCTGGTGTGGTGTGATCTGGTGTGATGTGATCTGGTGTGATGTGGTCTGGTGTGATGTGATCTGGTGTGATGTGGTCTGGTGGTGTGATGTGGTCTGGTGGTGTGATGTGGTCTGGTGTGGTGTGATCTGGTGTGGTGTGATCTGGTGTGGTGTGGTCTGGTGTGATGTGGTCTGGTGTGGTGTGATCTGGTGTGGTGTTGTCTGGTGTGGTCTGGTGTTGTCTGGTGTGGTCTGGTGTGATGTGGTCTGGTGTGATGTGGTGTGATCTGGTGTGGTGTGATCTGGTGTGATGTGATCTGGTGTGATGTGGTCTGGTGTGATGTGATCTGGTGTGATGTGGTCTGGTGGTGTGATGTGGTCTGGTGGTGTGATGTGGTCTGGTGTGGTGTGATCTGGTGTGGTGTGATCTGGTGTGGTGTGGTCTGGTGTGATGTGGTCTGGTGTGGTGTGATCTGGTGTGGTGTGGTCTGGTGTGGTCTGGTGTGATGTGGTCTGGTGTGGTGTGATCTGGTGTGGTGTGGTCTGGTGTGGTGTGATCTGGTGTGGTGTGGGTCTGGTGTGATGTGGTCTGGTGTGATGTGGTCTGGTGTGATGTGGTCTAGTGTGATGTGGTCTGGTGTGATGTGGTCTGGTGTGATGTGGTCTGGTGTGATGTGGTCTGGTGTGATGTGGTCTGGTGTGATCTGGTGTGGTGTGGTCTGGTGTGGTGTGATCTGGTGTGGTGTGATCTGGTGTGGTGTGGTCTGGTGTGATGTGGTCTGGTGTGGTGTGATCTGGTGTGGTGTGGTCTGGTGTGGTGTGATCTGGTGTGGTGTGGTCTGGTGTGATGTGGTCTGGTGTGATGTGGTCTGGTGTGATGTGGTCTGGTGTGATGTGGTCTGGTGTGATGTGGTCTAGTGTGATGTGGTCTGGTGTGATGTGGTCTGGTGTGATGTGGTCTGGTGTGGTGTGATCTGGTGTGGTGTGATCTGGTGTGGTGTGGTCTGGTGTGATCTGGTGTGGTGTGATCTGGTGTGGTGTGATCTGGTGTGGTGTGATCTGGTGTGGTGTGGTCTGGTGTGGTGTGATCTGGTGTGGTGTGGTCTGGTGTGGTGTGATCTGGTGTGGTGTGGTCTGATGTCTGTACCTGGGCAGGTCCTTCACGAGCGCCTGCAGCTCTGACAGCAGGTAATAGTGTCTCTCTTGTTGTCTGGCAGCATCAGACTGATCATCACTGCAGTATATGTCCATCACACATTCAGCCCTTATGGAAAGGAGAAAAGAGCTCATTATAAAACAATACATCTGACGGGATGAGTCACACTCAGAATCAGAATGAGCTTCATTCGCAAAGTGAAAACACACAAGGAATTAGTTGTGTTTTTTCAGAATCTCTGAGTACATACATACATATATGACATGAATATGAAGAACACTTAAATAGGACTAAGAAAGAAAATAATAATAATACTAAAGTGGTATCTGGAGCAGAAAACGTATGTACAGATTTGTGCATTATGTACTGTATATACGGCTGTATAAATAAAAATATGTATATATGTATACTATGCATGTACTCAGTGTTGTTATTTTTAACTAACACTGAAATTGAAGAAAAACATTAAAAACATCACATCACATTTTAAGAACCTAGTAAAATTAACAAATGCACATGACACAATTGCTTAAACTTACACTAAATATAAATAAAATGAAAATATAAAATAAAATCTAATGTAAAATAATATTAGACTTATAACTTAATTGTACATAAATAAAACTGCAACAACGCTGATGGTAGCTGAATTAAGTAACTTGGCAACTGTAAACATTCTACATTTAAAACTGAAATTATTATTATTGTGATTAAATGTAAGTATTGAATGTAGTAAATAAAAGAAAGATTAACATCTAAATAAATATATATTACCAAAATATGCCAAGAAAGTAGTAGAAATTGAATATGAAATCTTAAGCAATGCAATAAGGAGGATAATCGAAAATAGATGTGTATTGACTGCAAATAAAAATATGAAATCAGTAACGTTATGAATCGTTCTTTATTCACCGTTTGTTTCTTTTCAGACTGATGGCTTTAAAGAACTGCATCATCTTATTATGCATTATGCTCGGGTTTTGAATCGCTGAGAGCGCATGCGCGTGCGGTGATTGTTTGTGTTTGGAGCTCCGTCGAATTGATTCATTAATCCTTGATTTTCTTCTTTACCACTCATTTATAAACAAGTACTTTCTATTTTTATATCGTGTGAACTTATCCTCGATACTATTCCCTATAAAAAACAATCGGATTGCTTTGATATCGCTACTTAGATCCAACTTTGCGAATCCCAGCTACTAGCCTTTTAGCCCACTAGCATTTCACGCGTGGCCTCGCGCCAATCGACCGTCGGATTTTACACCCGTTTCACTGAAAGGATACGGGTTATATCCAGGATTTCAGTCCTAAATTAGTAGTGATATTGGTAGTATCACTACTAATTTACTGTTCATCTGTTATAATGGCGAATATATCGGATGTGTGTCTAACGCTACCTCTGAGTGCAGGTGAGGACACATTCGAGCTGCATTCGGTGCTGTTGGAGCTGGAGTCCGTGGAGAAGCAGATCCGTGGTCTGCTAGAGAGGCAAGCCGAGCTGCGAGATCGGCGATCAGCGCTTGAAACATCACGCGCCGATGCTCACAAGTCAGTGGTTAGTAACTTTTTGACTCCGACTTCGTCTACTCCGTGCGTTTCTCTGCCCAGGAGGACGCGATCATCTCTGGCTTCATTCACTCCGGCACCGACACAAAGCCATGGACCCTGGGTGATCCCTCAGCGGAAGACACGAGCCAGGACCAGACCTAGAACCTCTCCACCGCTCCCGGTCTTCGAGATCTCCACCCGGAACCGCTTCTCCCCTCTTCGCGAGTCGGAACGTGACGACGCCGTGATCATCGGCAGTTCCATCGTCCGTCATGTCCGCGCTACCTCAGGTAAGGGTAATGTGCGCACTCACTGCTTTCCTGGTGCTCGTGTTCTAGATGTCGCTGCACATGTTCCCGAGATCCTGAACGGTGACGAGCGCGTCGGAGCTGTGGTGCTGCACGTGGGAACGAACGACATCCGGCTGCGGCAGACGGAGGTTCTGAAGAAGGACTACAGGAGCCTGATCGAGACGGTACGCAGCACAGCGCCTGAGGCAACGATCATCGTGTCTGGACCGCTTCCCACGTACCGACTAGGACAAGAAAGGTTCAGTAGACTATTTGCTCTAAATGAATGGTTAATATCATGGTGTAATGAACAGAAACTGCTCTTTGTAAATAATTGGAATCTGTTCTGGGAGCGACCTAGGCTCTACCGTGCTGATGGCCTGCACCCCAGCAGAATCGGAGCGGCTGTGCTGTCGGACAACATCTCCAAGACGTTACACACCATCTGACTAGTAAGTCAAAGTGCAAATCACAATCTCTGCTGTCCCAACTTAATTGATACAAGTAGTGTAGAACATTATATAGAAACTGTGTCTATTCCTCGTCTAGTGAGGCCAAACAATAAATCTAGTTTAGGATCTAGGAAAAATCTTATTGTAATTAAACCAGAAAATCTAAATCTCAGTGAACAAAAAGAATTTCTAAAACTAGGTCTTCTAAACATTAGATCGCTCACACCTAAGGCGGTTATTGTAAATGAAATGGTCACAGATAATAATTTCGATGTTCTGTGCCTTACTGAAACCTGGCTTAAACCAAATGATTATTTCGGTCTAAATGAGTCTACTCCACCAGGATACTGTTATAAGCATGAGCCCCGTCCGATCGGTCGTGGCGGCGGTGTTGCAACAATCTATAGAAATATTCTAAATGTTACTCAGAAAACAGGTCACAGGTTTAATTCGTTCGAAGTACTTGTGCTAAATGTTACGCTCTTAGATGTAAGAAAGAAATCCCTATTATCTCTAGCCTTAGCGACCGTATATAGACCTCCAGGGCCCTATGCTGATTTCCTAAAAGAGTTTTCAGACTTTCTCTCAGATCTATTGGTCAATGCCGATAAAGCAATAATTGTTGGAGATTTTAACATACACGTAGATAACACAAATGATGCGTTAGGGGCTGCGTTTACAGATTTATTAAACTCATTTGGGGTCAAGCAAAACGTCAGTGGTCCCACTCATCGTCTAAATCATACACTAGATTTAATTATATCATATGGAACCAATCCAACCGATATAGATATTATAGCGCAAAGTGACGATCTCACTGATCATTGTATGGTAACGTGCATATTACGTACTGCTGAAATTTGCCATGTTGCGCCACGTTATCGACCAGGCAGAACAATCGTTCCAACCACTATAGATAGATTCACAAATAGCTTACCTGATCTATCTCAGCTGCTCAGTGAACCCCAACAAACAGATGAACTAGAGGAAATGACTAGCAGTTTGAGCACCATTTTCTCTAGTACATTAGATATTGTTGCACCAATTAGATTAAAAAAGGTTAGAGAGAAAACTAAAGCACCATGGTACAATAGTACTACACATGTTATCAAGAGAGAAACTCGTAACTTAGAGCGTAAATGGAAACAAACTAATTTAGAGGTCTTTAGAATCGCGTGGAAAGACAGTATGTCACATTATAAAAAGGCTCTAAAAGCAGCCAGGGCTGAGCATCTCCGCAAACTGATAGAAAATAACCAAAATAATCCAAGGTTTTTATTTAACACCGTGGCTAGACTAACAAATAAACAGACATCACCAGAGCAAAATATTCCGTTACAGTATAGTTGTAATGATTTTATGAATTACTTCAATGAGAAAATAGAAAGCATCCGAAATACAATTGTAAATGTACAATCCTCTATGGTGTCTTATGATTCAGCCACAATTATCGCCCCTCAAGAACAACTACACCGCTTTACAACTATAGGACAGGAAGAGCTAAATAAACTTATCTTTGCAGCGAAACCAACAACATGTTTATTAGACCCAATACCCACTAAACTACTGAAAGAAGTGTTACCTGTAGTGGAAGAGCCTCTTCTCAATATTATTAACTCGTCTTTATCTTTAGGTCATGTTCCAAAAATATTTAAGCTGGCAGTAATAAAACCTATTATTAAGAAACCGCAATTAGATCAAAATAACTTAGCAAATTACAGACACATTTCAAATCTTCCATTTATATCTAAAATACTAGAAAAAATTGTGTCCGCTCAATTGTGCTCTTTCTTGCAAGAAAATGATATCTATGAAAAATTTCAGTCAGGATTCAGACCGCATCATAGCACAGAAACTGCGCTAGTTAAAATTACAAATGATTTACTCTTAGCTTCTGACCAAGGCTGTATCTCAATACTAGTTCTACTCGATCTTAGCGCTGCGTTCGACACTATAGATCATAAAATACTCTTGGATCGACTACAAAACTACACTGGTGTTCAGGGACAGGCATTAAGCTGGTTTAGATCGTACTTATCAGACCGTTACCATTTTGTCTGTTTAAATGGTGAAAAATCGAAGATAACGTCAGTAGACTATGGAGTGGCGCAAGGATCGGTGTTAGGCCCTCTGCTATTCTCAATATATATGCTGCCACTGGGTAATATTATAAGAAAACATGGAATTAATTTCCACTGTTATGCTGATGACACTCAATTATATATTTCATCACGACCAGATGAAAACACTAACTTATCTAAATTGACAGAGTGTCTTAAAGATATAAAATGCTGGATGACGTGTAATTTCCTGCTATTAAATTCAGATAAAACGGAGGTATTACTTATTGGTCCAAAAAACTACCCACAAAACCTCGTACAATACAACTTTAATTTAGAAGGATGTCCAGTTACTTTATCCACTACAGTAAAAGACCTGGGTGTTATACTAGACCGCAACTTGTCTTTCGAAAATCATATTTCATATGTTACAAGAACAGCCTTCTTCCACCTTAGAAATATTGCTAAGCTACGTAACATGCTATCTGTTTCTGATGCAGAAAAGTTAGTTCATGCATTCATGACCTCAAGACTAGATTACTGTAATGCTTTATTAGCTGGTTGTCCTACATCCTCAATAAACAAGCTACAGTTAGTGCAAAATGCAGCTGCTAGAGTTCTTACTAGGTCAAGAAAATATGATCATATAACACCAATTTTATCATCTCTGCACTGGTTACCTATTAAGTTCCGTATCAATTACAAAGTACTATTACTGACCTATAAAGCCCTAAATGGTCTAGCTCCTGTATATTTAATGGACCTTCTATCGCCCTACAATCCATCGCGTTCTTTAAGATCCCTAAATTCGAGGCTTCTGGTCATTCCTAGGATATCCAGATCCACTAAAGGAGGGAGGGCGTTCTCGCATTTCGCTCCTAAACTCTGGAATAGCCTTCCTGATACTGTTCGTTGCTCAGACTCGCTCTCCCAGTTCAAAACTAGATTAAAGACGCATCTCTTCAGCCAAGCATTCACATAATGCTTGCCTCTTATACTACTGCTGAATCAGATCGAATGCATTAATATTATGAACAGCAGCTACGCTAATTATTTCCCATCTGCTTTTCTGCTGTTATCTCGGGACGCTAATCCCGAGGTAAATAGCGTTCTTCAGCTACAGTCTGTATCCAGCCTCTCACGGAGACTTCAGAGTCCCCAACACCTGCGATGAGACGACTCGACGCCTGTGAAGAGACGACTCAACGCCGGCGATATGTTATGCCATAAATTAATACATGATGATTAACTAACTGTATTTTTTACGTACATTTCTGAAATGCACTTTCTGTAAAGCTGCTTTGAAACAATATGTATTGTGAAAAGCGCTATACAAATAAATTTGAATTGAATTGAATTATTACTAAAACAGATTAAACTGAACGAAACTCTTACCCGCTTTATGTATCAAGTCCCAGAGACGAAAAGATTAATGTTTAAGGTGTGTCGAGTTTAAATACAAATACAAACTTTCACTGAATGTACATTATGCTTATATTAGAGATACAAGTGATGATGATGATTGTTTTGAAATGTGTGTTGAGGTTAGCGCATGCGCAGCAGCGGCGTCCTGAGGTCCTTCAGCACGCAGGGCTGCCCTTTCATATGCCTTAGAATTTTACATAATAATTCACTATTTTAAACATAGACATCGATACAAAATAATATATATTTTTTGTTGTAATCCATGTCTATATAATAATAATAAATTCTTATTGTAGGCTACACGTTTTATTGCATTCATAATTTTCCTTTTCTTTCTCAAAACACGTTTCCCAAGGTTTTTTCCTCTTACTGTTGTTTTAAATCACTGTTCTAAATGTTTTAATGTAATAGTTATTTGATTTGTGTGATGTTTGTGTTGGCGTGTCGCTGCGCTTTGCGCCGCTCACCAGCAGATGTCGCTGTTCACTCAGTTTCTCATCAGCATCACCGAAGTCTCCTCATCATCATCTTATCATCATCATCATCATCCGAGAACAGAGTCAGAAGCATCACGACTCGCGAGCTGTTACATCGAGACTAATGCATGTAGATGATATAATGACTTCATGAAATGCATAAACTGATGGGCTCAAGATGAATGACACGAATATGGATTTACGCGCGGATGGATTGGACAGATGAAGCCACTCCAGTGTGGATCTGAACTAATCATCACCTGACCATCATGATTTAGGTATTCTAAAGAAGATAGAAGGGTTTTCTTTTTTATTTTAGTATCGTTATGATTTAATAAGCAGATCTTATTTGATGAATTCCTCATTTAGATGTGCAGTGCTGATGTTTGAGCAGCTTTAACCCAGCAGATCTTCAGTGACATGAAGCTCCTGCGATCATGGCCACAAACACTTCTCTGTACTTTCGCGTCGTCGAGGGACGAAATCTGCCTGCAAAAGATGTGTAAGTTCTTGCATAACAACTCGGCTTGTCTTAAAGGTGTTGCATGAGATTCTGCCGATCAGATTATGATCTCAAGTGTTTGATCTGGTGTCATAATGCTTGACATGATGAGGATGATGATGGTGTTGTGTGTTTTTGTCCAGTTCTGGAACCAGTGATCCGTACTGCATCGTCAAAGTTGACAATGAGGTCGTGGCCAGGTGAGATTCACATTCTTACCTGTGTGTGTACTTACGCTTTATATAGAAGTGCTGTCAGCCTGTCAAATCGATTAATCACATCTAACATTTATGTTTATGTGTGTGTGTGTGTGTGTGTACAGTCAAACCTAAATCTATTCAGACACCTTCAACATTTCTCACATTATCACAGTTTATTTGCTATAGTTTCGAAAATGGTAATAAATATGACAAGAACTCAAGAGTTATCAAATCAGTTGATATTTTACTGGTTTTGTCCGTCCTTCTGTTAGACTCTCACACATGAATCAGGTTGCATATCTGTCAGCTGTTAAATTTAACTACACAATTAGATAATACCAATTTAACTCAAACAATCACCAAGCAATGCTTCATTTTGTTCAGTCTGTGGTGTAAAAAGGTGCATTAGCAATTAAAGAAAAAAACTTTAGCAAAACATGATTAGGTCAAAGTGTCAGAATAATTTGTGCTCCCAAATTTTTATAAATTTTACTGGTAGTCACTGTATGAAGAAGTGTTGGGTATAATATGTCACAGTTTAGGCTACTTTATTTTGCTATCCTCACTTGAACTATAGTGTCCTGCACCCGCTAGTAAAAAAATCTGGTGTCTGAATTATTTTTGGTTTGACTGTATATATTTATAAGTGTGTATACATATATATAAATACACATAGGGTTGTAAAGATACACTCATGTCACGATTCAATACATATCACGATACTGAACTCACAATACGATTACACAATTGCGATATCCCAAGACATTGAAAGAAGACAATTTTGTGTTGATTCATTTTTTTGTTGTTGATTTTTTGTCAATTTTACTGTTGATTAAAATGCTAAATCTGGTTTTACATTGGTTTTAAAGTTGGTTCATCTAAATGAACACCAAAATAAAAGTCTACATGATTCTGAAAATACAGAATTATTTTAGAAGAATATGCTTGCACTCTGTCACTCACTGACAAGACATATTTAAAATAATATAGGCCACTTTTTACTGGTACTGTAACATAAGACATTTGGTATTATCAGGACCCACAAATATTCCCCCATTGCATTATTGTACATTATATTCAACATTATATATATATAGCAGTTTAATTTAGTACTGACACTGAAACTCTGAGAACTTACATTTTTTCCTCACACAGAAATTTTATTATGGGTGAACTATACACAATAGATATTGTCACTATCCACGATACATATTGTTGCATTTTTATATTGCGATATATTGTGACACGAAATATTGTTACACCCCTACACACACACATATACACACTTTTAAACACACATATACAAAATTAACTCTTGTCAAGCGGCAAATGCAAGTAAAATTTGGTGTTGGTTTGTATATGAAACAGTGTCATTCGCCAGTTGGCCGGTAAAATTTTAATGAATTCTAGCAATGCATGAATGTGAACAAACATGAATGCCGCTCGGGACAGTTGATGGGCCAGTGCTGCATCGTCACCAATGTTTAAGCCTTGACAATTTAAATAGTAAAGCGCAAGAAGATGCAAAACGGAAAGGGAGCTCGTTTGGTTTCTCACGCGCTGTGTGGAAAGTTTCGTGTGCGCGGAAACTAAACTGAGCTGTCTTTCATGTCTTCTTTCAGTTGAGCGGACAAATTCACGCAAAATTATGTCAAAAATAGCGAGTATCCTTGTAAGCATAGTCGGTTATGTCTTAAGTGAACGTAAACAGTTGAGAAAGTAAACGCATGTGTATCAGTATCATGATCATATTAGATCCACTCTTAAAGTGACAGCAGCCTAATATTCCAGTTGCTGTCTGTGTTTATAATGTTAATCAAACAGAGGACAAAGAAAAGAAAATCTCTCACTGCTCTTGTCTGAATAACCTTTGTAACTTTAATAAGAATTAATTAATAAGGATGTTTAATTTACAGTGAGGCCTATGCAGTGGTATTTTACATTTGCATACTTTATGAAATTTCTGTACGTGAAAACTACTGTCAGACATACCGGAAAAGCACTGTTTATTTTATTTGTATATTTGTTATATTGTATTTATTTGTGCTTTTGCTTGTAATTTGATGATTTGTTCTTATTTTATTACTGATGGTTTACTTGTCTTTAATAATTTTTTACATTTATATTAGTTGGTCTAGTTGTTTTAGCTGTGGTATCGAAAATATATCGAGAATTGTGAATTTTGTTGTCATTACTGCCTGTTTTTGCAATAAACAGTTTTATGGCCGCTAAAGAATATTTATGACAGGTTAGTTTTAAATCACCAGTAATTTGCAGGTTTAGGCCCTAATATATATATATATATATATATATATATATATATATATATATATATATATATATATATATATACTGTATATATACAGCATTTTAAACTGACAGGTTAAAACGCAGCAAGTGCTGTTTATATAGACAAATAGATGCAAGATTAGTCGTCATTTAAATAGCTAGATGTGTAAATGTGTGTGAAAGTGTATAAGCCACATCTCTAAACACACTCATATTGCATTCGTCAATATTTTGCATGATCGATTAATCATCATAATCATTCATTGATTGCTTGTATGGTGATTAATTGTGACGATCATAGTGTTGTTATTGATCTAATTGATCGACCACAGTTAGACACTCATGCAAATGATGAAAGCATTAATGCACTTTACATCATCAGCTGGTTACCACGGAGAAGTAAATAATTGCACACAAAAAAAAAAGATTGCGCGTGAGATTGTGTGTTGCGTTGCTTTCACATGCTGTATTGTGAGAGTTTGCTGAACAGCACACCTGGTGTGGTGCATATTTAAAAGCTTTGTGTCTTTTGAAATGGAAATGCTCAGGCCTCCCTTTGAGAAATTGGGTGAATTGATTGATTGTTTTCCATCGTCGTCACTTATGGCCATTTAAATTGTTCTCTGTATCCAGGCAGATTGTAATTCAGGCTCTAATGCATGTATTAAACTAACCGTGCCGCACGATGATGCTGAGCGTTTGCAGTGAAGCGTTTATGAATGTGTGTTTTCTGTGTCCCGTCCAGAACTGCGACCGTCTGGAAGAACCTGAATCCATTCTGGGGTGAAGAATACACCCTTCATCTGCCATCGGGCTTCCATACGCTCACCTTTTACGTCATGGATGAAGACACTATTAGGTAACACACGTGCCGTGATGTCACGGATGTAAATGCTCATGTGTGTGTCCAGAATGCATGAAGTTCGATGAGTAAATGAGCATCTGACGGACGGTTCTGCTCTTGTTTGTGTTGTGGAGACCCGTCTGCCCACTAACACACATGATGCAGTGTTTGTAAATGAACACACTCACAATCACAGCAGAACATTTGCACGCACAAACACACAGATGGTGTGATGACCATCGCTGACCACAGCTCTGGTCTGTTCAGTTCTCCTCAGCAAAACATGATGTTTTCCTCAGTGTTTTCGTCTCGTTTTACAGCACTAATATATAAACATTCTTAAATCAAGAGACATTTACTGGAGAAGCAAAATGACTGAAGATATTTCAAGATATACAAGTTTGCTTTTTGAAAAATGTATCAAATGTATGCTTAAACAAGAACAAGTATCTGTCAGTGAGGTCAGAAAAATAATCTTATTATAGCTTATTTTTCAGACCCCATTGTCAGATATTTGTTCTTTTTTTAAGCATAAACTCACTTTATTGCTTCTCCAGTAAATGTCTCTTGATTTAAGAATGTTTTAGATATTTGTGCTGGAAAACAAGACAAGAAAGCTGAGGAAGAATATCCTTTTTTGCAGTGTTTCATTCACTCTTTAAAAATAAAGGTTATTTACTGGCATCGATGGTTGAAGAACCTTTAACATCCATGGAATCTTTCCATTGCACAGAAGTTTCTTAAAGGTGCAGTGTGTGATTTTTAGCGACATCTAGTGGTGAGGTTATGAATTGCACCCAACAGAAGTTACGGTGGCCGACAGGAAAATATGTCATCGTCTGAGACAGCAGAGAGTAGCCAGTTCAGCAATGAGGTTTCTTTACAAGGATAAATTAAGAAATTATGTTTACTTAATTATTCAGTAAATAATTAAATGCTCTGTAGCGCTGTGTGTTCGCTGTCGGCTACGGTAGAAACATGACGACACAATATGTCGACCTCCATAGAAGGAGCCCGCGGTTATGGAGATATAAATGTCTCATTCTAAGGTAATAAAAACATAACGGTTGATTATGCAAGGTCTTTAAACACCACTGAAAACATATTTATGGATCTTATATTGCATTTCTGTCAATAGATCCTCAGAAATATTACACAATGCACCTTTAAAGTGAAAAAGGTTCTTTAGTTTAGATTATTAAAATGTTCTTCACACATGGTTCTTTTAAGATCTGTTCACTGAAAGGTTCTTTGGGGAACCAAATATGGGTCTTCTTTGGCATCACTGTGAAAAAAAAACCCTTTTGGAGCCTTGATTTTAAGAGTGTTTCATTGTATCACTCTTAGAAGAAAAAGTTCTAAATGGAACATTAAAAGGTTCCGTCATGTGCTTCATATTTAGAACATTTCATGGGTTCCCATCATGGGATCATTAGATGGATTTAGTTTAAATTAATTAATTTTGTTATAATTTTTTTTTATTGAATTTGATGAATTAAGCAGCTTATAAACTTACTTTATCACTAGAAATAATTGAAGTAACCCACTAAACATGAAAGTATTCTCCTTTTTGGCATTAAGGGTTCTACAGTATATAATTGAGTCTTATACAGAACCTCATTGAACCCTTTTTAAAAGTGTAGATTTACTTTTCATTATGTCTGTCTGTGAATCTGAAAGAGCTGATGATCATGATGGTGGTTTAATATGGAAAACGTCTGATTATTAATACGCATCTCATGTTGTGTTTCATGCCACAGTCACGATGATGTCATTGGTAAGATCTCCCTGAGTAAAGATGTGATCGCTGCTCAACACAAAGGTAAGCGTGTGATGATGATGGAAGAGAGGACACAAAATCAAATTCTGATTATTTCCTCAATTAACAAAATCTAAACACAATGCATATATTGTGCACACAATGCACAAAGCCCAGCAATAAAGAAAAATGAGAACAGAATAACACATTAAAAGATAATTTGAAAAAAAAAAGTAATATAAATAAAACAAATTAAAACATATATATATATATATATATATTATTATTATTTTTTTTTTTTTATATTATAATTTTATTTTTTAATATTTTAATTTCAATATATTTATTTATTATGTATTTATTATTTATAAATATATTATTTAAAATTATATATACATAAAAGGGGTCTATAACATCAGCCAGAACTTTATTTAAAAAGGGATGCCATACCTTATTAAATATATACAGTTAAAAAAATGATTCCTTGTTACTTTGTGTTACTTTTTATGATTTATTCAGAGCGCTGGTTACACATTTCTTAAAACTGATTTGCATTCATCCTTCACACATACAAAGTAAAATATATCTCACTTCTCATTTCTTTAAAAATAAATAATTTTGAACTTCACTGAGATATTCTTCTTAAGACTTCAGTGCCACCTGTCATTTCTAAAAATATGATTTTTGAAAAACAAAATTATTGAATAGAGAAAGGAAGTGAAGACCCACAAGCATCTAAATGTAAAGATAAAAACAGGAAGTGACTGCATAATACACATTTAAAGTCATGCATTAACATCAGTGTTATTTTAGTATCATTGAGATACTATCATAGTTTACTGTTTTAATTTTCATTAGAATTAAAACTACATAATTTGACACGATCGTTTTTTTGGTGTTTACTGAACAATAAACATGAACTATGAAAGCGAATGCGGGGTTTAAAATCCCCCATGATTATTTTCTCCACCTTCATTCTCTCAGTGCTGTTCTCAGCTGGAACGGAGGAGTTTTAGTTATTATAGGCACACACATGATGTATTAGCGACCACACCACCCCACAGTGGGTTTCATGTCTTCCCAGCATGCACTTGCCCTGCATGAATCACTACAGCCTGTCATGCCTGACTCACCCCTCACCCACAGGATCATGGGAAGTGCTCGGTCTGTAAAACTCTCAGATGAGGGATTTATTGTAACTGTAAACTCAAACTGTACGGGTTTAAAATGATCACATCAGCATACATACATACTACTTTTTTTTGCTGGTATACTGTGCATGATTATGTGAATTTTATGTATGCATGTTTGTAAACACTCAGACTATACACTGTGTTTGCTACAATGTACATAATACAGCCAAGAGTGCGAACACACTGTATCCCACAATCCAATATACACGACTTAACCTTCTATTTCCAGTGTGACAAATGAACTGCGAGTGATGTCACTGTTTTTAACATCTCCTTTTTGACTCATTTTTTTATCATACTGCCATTCTGTTGATCATAGACTTTTGCAAAACATCTTAAATGTAACACAAAATGGGTTTGCGATATGCAAAAGAGCGTGCCGAATGCATTGATCAATGTTCAAACAGTAGTGTGCTACATGCTTTAATTCTGCGAGTGGCATACATAAAGTCTTGCACATACAGTTATCATCTCAGAAATATTCATTATTACAAATCAGATTAAATATTTAGCATTTTTAATATAATATAAAATATTTAGCATTTTTTATTCAATAAAAAATATTTTACATTTTTTATTCAATATAAAATATTTTGCATTTTTTTATTCAATATAAAGTAATGGTTATTATAGTTAACTAAAACTAAAGCCATTAAAAATATTTTTTCTTTATTTAAAATAAAATAAATGTAAACTGAAATAAAATGTTTAAAACCAACATTTTAATTTAATTTATCTTAATGTACTGAAATAACTCAAACGAAAACTAAATAAAATTTATAAAAAAAATAGACATTAAAAAATATAACTAATAAAAATGACACAAACAACTAAATTACAAAAACTTTAACTAAAAAATGTATTCAAAATATTACATTTTTAATGCAATATAAAATAATGAATCAAGATGTTAAAATCCACTGGTTATAAACTACAACTAAAACCATAAAGAACTTTTTCTGTACATTAGATCAAATAAATGTTTATTGAAATAAAATAAAATATATATTAAAAAAACTTTTTACTTCAGTTATTTTCCGTACCTGATATAATAAAATAACTAAAACTGAAATTAAATTAAATTAAAAAAAAATATATATATAGACAGATACATTTTAATTATTAACTATTACCTAATTAATATTAACTAATAAAAATTAATTATGAATATAAAAAACCTATATAATATTATATCTCAATGATGGTAAAATAACACTGATTCACAGTTGACATTTGTCACACCGGAAACATAAGGTTTGCATTGCATTGTGGGATAGGCCTACAGTCCCTGCAGTGCATTCAGACTGTATACAGAACATCTTGGCAGTAAATTTGTGTTCAGTTCACAATATAAATACTGTACACTGAATAAAATAATAGTGCGCTTTGAGAATAAGTGAAAGATCAGCTCAGAATGTGAAGTGTTTCCTGCAGGCTTGGATAACTGGCTGAATCTGAGCCGTGTGGATCCAGATGAGGAGGTTCAGGGTGAGATTCATCTGGATCTGGAGCTTCACAGAGACGCTCAGAGAACCGTCCTGCACTGTCACGTCATCGAGGCTCGGTGAGGAGCTTTCCTCTCTCTCATCCCACGCTTTTGCTTCCTAATCCAGCTTTCTAATAAACCTGCCATTGTATATTATGAATATTGTTGGCACTGGGACAGATTGCTTTTGTTACTCTATTGTAAAGCTTCTGCTGAATGCACACAAGTAACTGTTCTCAGTTGTATTTAGGCATCAGCTCTTTCTCCTAAATTTCCATTAATCTTTCACAAAGTTTATTGTAGTGTGTGTTTGTGTTGGTTTCAGTGATTTGGCTCCTCGTGATATTTCTGGTACCTCTGATCCGTTCACCAGAATCATCTACAACAACCTGAGCGCTGAGACATCGGTGAGAGGACGAGTCTTCATCTATACACTCATCAGAGCGTCTCGAGCTACAAACAGACCAAAAACATCATTAAAACACCATGAAAGAGGCTCATTCTGAAATCATCTGATGATCACTGTATATGAGGAACAGAAGTCACTATTAAAGATAAAAAAGCTTTTTCTCCACTGAAGCTCATGCTTCTGCATGTTCAAATCTAAAACATTCACAATTCATTCAAGATACAGCAGTTTTTACTGTCCTCCTCCTCCTCATACTGTATTAAAGCTGCACGATTTGAGGGGGGGGGGGATTAAATGTGATTTTTATGATAAAATCAGGATTTAAAATGCTTCAGGTTTGCTGTTCTTTGTTTTTTAGGGCTGCACAATTTGGTCGAAAATGTTGTGATTATATAGGACTATAAAATAATAATAATAATCATCATAATTAATAATTATTATTGTTATTATTACTCAATAAAATATTAAACAGTATAAAAATATGACTATTAATAATAAACACAAATATTAAAACTATAATTTTAGTTTAACTGTAAAATTACAATACTAATATTTATGACTTCATATCTTTTGTTGTGCTTGTTTGTAGGGCTGCATTATTATGTATCAATATGACTATAAAATAATAATAATAATTATTATTATTATTACAAACTAAAAATATTAAAAAATATAAGAAATACTACAATTGCAATATTTCACTGTAAAAAAATTGTATTTAAGAAAAATTAGATTTTTCAAAAAATGATTTTTGAGTGCAACCGTAAACTTACAATACCAATCTCTATGTCTCCATTACGTTGCACCATTGAGCTTTTATATAAGCAGAAAACCCTTCTTTTGTTGACAACTGCCAGTTTATACGCGCTTCTCAATAAAAGTTTCTGAAGATGGTTGGTGCATGTTGCGTTTTCAAATGCATGTTATAAATGACCCAAACTCAGAGCAGATGCAGATGAGTGTGTGTGGAGCAGCATTTACTGTGAACGAGACGCTCTGAGAAACTAAAAAATACCGGATCATGAGCTGCTCGTGTGTAAATGAACACCGTGCCGCGCTTCACTCTGAAACATGCAGTTCAGTTAAACGAGTGTGTTTTCTCTAGATTATAAAGAAGACGCGGTTCCCGCACTGGGATGAGACTCTGGAGTTGTGTTTGGATGAAGGTGCTGATGATGAAGGTGGAAGCGTCACGGTGGAGGTCTGGGACTGGGACATGGTGGGCAAGAACGACTTTCTGGGAAAGGTGAGGTGACAGTCTGACCTCTGACCTGTAATGCCTGAATCATAATCATACTTCGTTTGTTGGCCAGAAGAGAACTGAGCGACTGAGTCTGGGTTCTCACAAGGTTTTTTTCTCCATTCTGTCACTGATGGAGGTTTGGTTCCTTGCCACTGTCGCCTTTTGGCTTTTGGTTTGTTTAGTTGGTGACATTTAATATTCAACAATATTATTGATCTGCCTTCATTGACACCATTATATGAAACTGAACTGAGCTGGATGATGACATCACTGTTTTCTCCAGAGCAGCTGTATATATAAATGAACTAAATAACTTTTTTTTCTTTTTTTTTTACTAATAAAATTAACCATCTCTGAACTTACTCAAAGGTCCCATATTATACAACTTTCTGAAGGTTTATTTTAGGTTTTGATGTCCTTATGTCCTTAAAGAATATATATCTGCGGTATAAGTACCAAAAACCATGTCAATATATTTTTACAGCTCCTTTCTCAGGACAGGAGCTCTGCCAAGAACAGGTCGATTTTGGCCTGTCTACTTAATATTCAAGAGCCTCTCTTCTGATTGGCCTGCTGTTTTCTGAGTGACCCACCATTGGTGACTGAGTAGTTCTGACATCACAAATATACGGAAGTCACAAAAGCTCATGAAAAGGCACAGCTACTTTATCCAGGCTGTGTGCATTTGTCTGTGGATCGACTGTTTTGAAACTTATATGGTAGTTTCATAGACCCTAGACCTCTGTTATCATGAACACAGCCAGGAAATTTCAGTTTTGACAATATGGGACCTTTAAGCTGGACTATGATGCTATTTTTTGTTATCACTGTAAAGCTGCTTTGAAACAATTTGTGTTGTAAAAATCGTTATATAGATAAAGGTGACTTGACTTGACGGTCTGTTCATTGCTTAAATAAATAAATTGTCACTGGCTGTTTCCATCCACATATTTTAATGAAAATTTTGGGACACCGCTTTAAAAATGGATGGAATGGAAACAACAAGATGTGCATACAATTAAAAAATGTGCATAAAAAACATATGCGCTCAATTGAGGTGAAAGAAAACGTGCATAAACTACAATGGAAACGCATTTTTTGCAGCAACTTTGCTCCAGTTTTCCAGGAAGTGGCGATTTTGTTCTCTAGAACACATGGAATGGAAATGGTGCTTTATTCGCAAATGTTTTATATACGACATTCCAATTTTGTGCACAAGTTTGCTTTGCAATTTTGAATGGAAACAAAATTTCTATTTCTCTGAGTCCTTCCATTCAACAAATCACCTCTAGCTCTTCAGTGCTGAATATTGAGATTTCCAGAACCAATCGGAGCTTGTCATAAACAATCGACACTCGTTTCACAGAATTATCTTATTGTGTTTCTAATGACTCTGTGAACATTAAAGGGATAGTTACCAAGACTCACCAATTCTGTACACTCTTTCCTGTGTAAAACAAAAGCATATGATTAGCATGAGTATATGATGATGACAATTGTTATTTTTGGGTGATTTTCTTGAAGTGATAATGTGTTTGTTTGCTAATGCCTGCTGACTGCATGTGTTTGTGTTGGTTTGCACAGGTGGAAGTCCCTCTGTCCTGTTTGCACAGATCGCCTCTGATGCAGGGCTGGTTTCGTCTGCTGCCGCTGGGAAACACCGAGGACGATGCAGGGTGTGTGTGTGTGTGTGTGTGTGTGTGTGTTTACAGTGCAGTCACATTTATTAGCAGGTGTGTTTGAGATGGTAATGCTGCTTCAGAGATCGTTGTCTTTGTGTTTGTTCATGTTTTAATGACGATCTGCTTCCAATGATTGTGTGCCTCTTTGGGATGATGGCAACACAAGACGCTGTTCACTTGCAGAACACAAGCTTCTGGAGGACTCATAAGTCTGAAGTAGTGAGTTTAGGTATAAGGATTCAAAGCCAGTGGTTGTTCTGTAGGCAAACATCAGTGCCATGAATTTGATGTGGCTATTGGCAACCAGTGCATTTTTATGAAGATGTGTGACGTGCGTCTCTTAGCCTCGATAAAGACACTCTTGCTTCTGCATCAGTTGTAGGTTTGACAGTGATGGAAGGCCTGAGAACATTTCAATAGTCCAGTCTGGATAGAACAAGAGCTTGGACAAGGAGTTGTGCAGCTCCGATAGGAAGGGCCTGAACCTCCTAATGTTGTACTGAATAAGGCAAATCTGCAGGACCAGGCAATTTTAGCAATGTGGTCTGTGAAGTTTAACTGATCATCAATCACAAGGTTCCTGGCTGTCCTGGATGGAGTTATGGTTGACGAAGCTGAATGGAGAAGTTGTGAAGAAGAAGTGTTGGGTTTGCCGAGACCACAAGCAATTTTGTCTTCGGTTGAGTTGAAGGTGGTGGTTCTTCATCCAGCAAGAAATGTCTGAGATGCAAGAAGCTACTGTCGGATCATCAAGCAGGAATGAGAGGTATAGTTGTGTGTCGTCAGTGTAGCAGTGATTGGAAAACCATGTTTCTGAATGACAGATCCTAGTGATGATGACATGTAGATGGAGAAGAGAAGCGGTCCCAGCACTGAGCCCTGAGGCACTCCAGTAGCTCGATCTTGTATTTATCAAGTCCAGTTAAGACATTTGTAAAATTACAAACATCATACAAAATTTATTAGCACATTTTAAACATGCATATCCCCCCCCCCGCCCCGTAATAGACTATTTTAGTCTTGTTTTCCAATAAAATTGTCTAAAAATTCTTCAATCAAGATACATTTGCTTGAAAAGAAAAATACTTAGGATAAAATAGACTTTGTGCTTAAAACAAGAACAATTACTGTATCTGTCAATGGGGTCAGAAGAATAATATTCATTCAAAGGCAAACAAGATTATTTTCTGACCACAATAGCAGATACTTGCTCTTGTTTTAAGCATAAACTCGCTTAATTTTGATAAATCTTTCATTAAACAAAACTTAAAATCTTAAGTATTTTGCTTCTCAAGTTCTTGATTTAAGAATCTTTAGATATTTGTTCTGGAAAACAAGACCATCAAAGTCCATCATTTAGTCTCATAGTTGAAAACATCTCTATATAAGAGTATAAATCCAATAAGCAGGCTGTCATTGTAAAAGCAGTTCACAAACATGCATCTTACCCATCTTACAGGTTGGTTTTGATGCTTTAGGTCTAGTTTAATGTAAGCGCTATTATAAAAGCACACAGACACAAAAGTGTCTGTCTCTCTCTCTCTCTCTCTCTCTCTCTCTCTCTCTCTCTCTCTCTCTCTCTTTCAGGGGTAAACTGGGTGCCTTGCGTCTGAAGGTGCGTTTGACAGAGGAGCGAATTCTTCCTTCTCTGTACTATCAGCCTCTGATCGAGCAGCTGGTGGAGGCCGTCATCTCGCCATCTGAGGTACCATCACATTCTGCACGTCTGAACAGCTTAAACTGACCACCAAAGAACGTCTATAGCAGCAATGATGCACATAGTGTGTTTCAGGCTTAAAAAACAAAGGGTTAAAGTAATTGGAGAACATTAACACTGCAAAATCATCTGGTGCTTCACCTTTTCTCCATTAAGAGAACCAAAACATGAAACACTAAACCACTGAAGAATTAGTAAATAAAGTTACTTCCTATTTGAATTGAGGAAGAAAACAGATAGCAGAATAATTTTAATTTGATTTATAAAATGCAGATTATTATCTGCATGTTCTCAACAGGCTAATTACACAGACATTCATTCATATGGCAAAACACTGATTCAAATGACTGTAGACATTTGTATGTAATTTAAACACTGTGGTTTCATGATTTTTTAATAATTCAACTTTTATTTTACACACTGAACACTGAATTTTCCAGAATGCTGTACAAAATCTCCACCAGTGTTGTTTCAGTATCATTGAGATACCATTGTAGTTTTTATTAATATATTCAATTAGTTTTTATTTATTTTATTTCTTAATTTTTTTATATTATTATTTTATTATTTTTATTTATTTTCATTTTTTCTGTTTTCATTTTAATTTCCGTTTGTTTTAGTAATTTAGTTGTGTTTTTGCCATTTTATTAGTTTTTTATAAATAAATGAAATATATTTAGTTTTAGTTATTTTAGTACATCAAGTTGGACTTAAATTATAAATAAATGTTGCCTTGGAAACTAGAATGAAAAAATAAGTTCAAGGTTTTTTATATAATCTATTTTATTTCAGGCCCAGTTATTAGTTTAACAGGACTAAAAACAACAACAAAAAAGACTTCAACTTAATGTGATCAGCGCTTTGTCTATTTAGTGCCCAAAACAACGCTGTAACTCGCTGCTTCACTACTATAGAACGATGCCTCGTTGAAGAAATCAACTAGCTAGTCCCGACTGTTTCCCGAAACCGTATTGTGAATCTGTTTGAGATCAAATTAATGCTAGATGTTTTGCTATAAATTACAAACATGGCATCTGAGGACTATTTCTCATTTTCCTCAGTTATTTTGCTTTATTTCCAGATTCAGTCATAGGCTCGTTTTTGCATACTAGAGCACGTTCACATATGCGCACTCTACAAAAAACGACACTTTAAATCTCTTGACAAACTAAAAGACGCAAATGAAAATTGTATGTATTCTAAATAAAAGATACAGATTGCACTGAATGTCAGCTTGCTTATGGCTCAAGATAAGGATTTATTGAGTCCACATGTCATACAAACAAGAAACTCCTCTTCTAGCTGTCGTTCCAAACACACAACTTTGCGATGCTGTTTGCGGTTGTTTGTTAGAACTATGGTTTCGGGAAACACCGACTCACTGAACTGCTGATAACGACTGAACTTGCGACCACAGTTGGCTAACGATGCTTTCGGGAAATGCACGCCAGAGCGTTACTGACAGACTGGGAAGAGAGGAGCTGCAACAATGGAGAATATTGGGAAAATAATGCATGCAAACCTGTTCTAGTAGAGCCCAAAAACAACATCAAAACTATATAAAAGGCCGTAATATGGCCTTTAATACGTAAAATTACGTAATAATTCCCAATGCTGTCAGGTGGATGATCCCACACCCTTGACCCTCCTGGAAGAGGTCACGACGGTGGAGAGTCGACAAGAGGTGGCCATGACGCTAGTGAAGATCTATCTGGGTCAAGGCCTGGTCGTGCCATTCCTGGACTACCTCAACACCAGAGAGGTCCACAACACCAGTACGTGTGTGTGTGTGTGTGTTTGATTAGTGGTTTTCCTGTGTGTAGGCGACGTGACGACTTCAGTCCAGCTATATTTACACACAGTTCCCCTCGCTGCCGTGAAGTCATCTCTGAACTTCTCCTCTCTCATTAATGATGTTTTGTGTGATTGTGGGAGCGCGTGGGTTTTTCACACTCGGCTGGTGTTTTATGTTGCGTTTGTGCCGCGCCGATGACAAACAAAGGGTCCAAGTTTCCATAGCAACTCCACAGGAAGCAGCTTCAAAAGGAAATGGAACGATCATAAGATGGGAATGTTTGTCAGCGAACGACAAGGATGAAAGAGAAAGACAGGAGAAGAGAAAATAGCCAGAACAAAGTTACAGAACAAATTCAACTGGAAAGAGTTTTAATGTGTCTATATCAGGGATCAACCGTATAAGACCATGATTCTTGACTTGACATACCCCTGATATTTCAATAAATATAACAAATACTAGTTTTAATTACTACTTTTAGCGTGAGACCACAGGTAAATAGGGTACAAATGTTGACTAATAGGTATCATCATACTTTCCCCATTTAATTTAATCCCTACTCATTAAAATGGTTGTTCTGTATTACAAGTTTTCTGAAATCTTGTTTAGATATATAAATGAACCATTATCTAATTAAATATGCAGTAATTTGCATAAATGCACAGAACAGAAATCTGAACAGTTGATAAAGCAAAGTTCAAAATTCTTGTCTGATTTAATCAGAAAATACTGTCAACAGCCAGAAAAAATCACCATGTTTTTAGGGAATAATTTTTTTGAATACAAAATAGAGTGTAAAAACCTTCAGAATATAGATATGAATAAAACTAAAGTTTGGTGTGTGTAAAGCTTCTGAAGTGAAGATTTCTGACTCAAACTCGTCTTTATGGGTTGAGATTTAAATCTACAGACTCAAACAGATTAAAAGTGCAGTAAAATAAACACTAAAATGTGTATTTTGGATCTTTTCTTTACACTAGTCTGAAAGAAGACATGTTATGGAAGCAAAAAAGTCCAAAATCTCAGTGCATGAAAAAGTAGCATCAGTGATCATTAACAACCATCCAAAACACCTCCACTAAAAATAAGCCAGAACAAACAGAATATGGATAGAAATGCACTGCAGTGTAAGTTGCTTTAAAAGCATCTGCTAAATGCATAACTGTAAATTTAAATGCACTGTAGCATTGGGAAAACATCACATTTTCTTTACTGTAAAAGGTTAGTTGTACTAAATAAATTTTGAAATTTTGCACATTTATATGCATACTTTGTTGTGTGGATGACAGTCATAGTAGAATATATGTGCATGGACAGCAGACAAAGGCTCTGGAGGAACATAATGGTTGAGAAACATGAACAGAAGTTGTTTTCTGTTTCTCCCCAATAGCAGATCCAAATACACTCTTCCGGTCCAACTCACTGGCCTCTAAAGCTATGGAGCAGTTCATGAAGGTGTGTGCATATCTTCATCTGAAATATAATCTTGTGTTTATATCAAAATGCGTGAATGTTAGTAAGAGGGTTTGGTGTGTGTCAGGCTGTCGGTATGCTGTATCTACATGAGGTTCTGAAGCCCATTATTAACCGGATCTTTGAGGAAAAGAAATACGTCGAGTTGGATCCCTGCAAGATAGACCTCAACCGCTCCAGGTGCGAGTTCATAATATAACATATGCATAACGTCTTGGTTAATATGTATCCCTCGTTCCCTGAAGGAGAGAACGGAGACGTTACGTCAGTGACTGACGAAATGGGGGTTTCACTAGAGAGCCCTATCACCTTCGAGTATTAGAAACGAGCCAATTTGCATCGCGTGGGTATAAAAGGAGCCGCGAGTGCAATCTCGCATTATGTTACCTGCTGAGGAGCCGAGACTGTGCGTCCCAGCCGTTTCAGCGGTGCAGTGGCATGTGGACGTAACGTCCCTTCAGGAACGAGGGTTACATTCGTAACCGAGACGTTCCCTTTCAGTCAGTCACTATGAGTTACGTCAGTGACTGACGAAATGGGGGTCCCAATCTAATATCGCCAATGCGGCTGTCTTCCAGTGTCCTTCGCAAGCCCCAGCTCCTTGTCGTGAGGCTAGCACGAGTGAAGGGCCAGGCTAACGCAAGAATACCAAGGTACACTGAGTAGCATATCCCAGGGAGGACTTAAAATACACATATGACCCGAGTACGGGATACATATGGAGAACTCAGAGGTATCCAGCCCACAGGGTGGAATGTTTCAACTTCGAGATGGCAAGAGGGTTCTTGCCGAGGGAAAGACACATGCTTGGAGGAGACTTACCGTGGAAATATACATGTGGGGCTTGGCCAACCGGGGAACCATGCACATGGAGGCACCTAACCGATCACGAGGACTGACCAACCGTGCAGGCACTCTGGTGATGGCATCGACAGTGCAGGAGGAACTCGGGGTCTATGGAGAACTCATCTGAGTAGAATAGCGCATGTATCCAGTCCGTGGAGTGGAATGGGGCAGTAAGCGATGACACCGAGCAGGTTCTACTTACTGGCTACTGGAAGCGAGTACACGAGACGACACTGGCTCTACACGGAGATTGTAGAATCTCGCGAAAGTGTTAGGAGGCCAGGGAAGGGCACTGCTCTGACAGTGGTCTGGCGACAGAGGGGGACGAGAGTGGCGAGGCATAGCATCGCTCACTGCCATCCGCGGCCTCTTGGGACTTGGAGGAAGGGGAGTCAGTTCTTTCTTTTTAGGACAAAAGATTCTCCCCCAGCCCTCCACCGGGGAAAGGAGTGGTCCTGCTTCAGCTCCTGAGCCCTAGCTCCGAGCTGCCCGTCTCAGGAGTGCCGCTTAGCCTGCCGTTTGGCAGGCTTAGGGGCGGAGACGAGCTGTTCCGCCTTCCTGCGAACACCTCATTTCTTTGGCCCGGTGAAAGCTGCTGCTTGGGCCGAGCAGGAGGGCGGCTTCAGCGGGAAGAAGACTGAGGGGGATGCACCGACGGCTGGGTAGATGCTTTATCGCCTCGGTCTGCTTCTGGGCGGCCGAGAACTGTTGGGCGAAGTCCTCGACCGCACCGCCAAAGAGCCCAACCTGGGATATGGGGGAGTTGAGAAAATGAGTTCTCTCAGCCTCCCGCATGTCAGCCAGGTTGCGCCACAGATGACGTTCCTGGACCACACAGGTGGACATGACCCAAGGATCGCGCAGTGACCTTCGTTGCCCGTAGAGCGAGGTTGGTGGCAGTGTGCAGCTCTTGCATGAGCCCTGGGGTACCCCAGTGTACCCGTTGGCCACCGTGCCGTCGAGGGTAGAGAAGGCGGAGGACGCCGCCGGGCCGCGAGTAGTCAATGGGGACTGCCAGCACGCGCCGCCCCCAGGAACCAATCATCCAGCCTTGAGCACTTGGGGGAGGGCAACGGGCGCCACTCCAACCCAATGCTCTCAGCTGCTCAGGCAAGCATGACCGTCAGCTCTGGATCAGACTCGGCTAACGCTAGCAGTCCTGAGGGAGGCAACGCAGCCGAATCATCATCGCCAGAGGAATCAAGCCTGTCTTGTGACGTCATCCGCCAGAGCCCCGAATGAATCACTGGGTCCCCGAGAGGAACCAGGTTCACCCGGGAGCTCCACGGCTTGCGATGTGACAAGTCGGGTTATTCCACACCGTAACCCTCAGATCACCCTGGCCACCAGCCAAAGTATCCCCTCTCAAGAAAGAGATAGATTGGGGTGTGGCAGAGGGGACTCTACCCCCACGGAGGTCATTGAGTCTCGATCTGCGATGGTCATTGAATCTCGAACTGCGATGGTCATGTTCCCGAAATGAGAACATGACTCATCCATGAGCGCTGTCTGAGCGTGAATAAAGCCCAAACACGCTAGACAGCGCTCGTTACTGTCCGGCGGATGGATCATGTGCCCACATCCAGAAACACACGGGCAAGACATCTTTAAAAAGTCATGCCCGTGCAGCTCTTATAGAAAAGAAAAGCTCTCTCAGCAGTGCCGAAGCGCCCAGGGGAGAACACGAGCCGTGTGCAAAGTCACTGCACAGACCAGCAGCAGGACCGTGAACCCGCTGAAACATGCCGTCACACCAACACCGACTGAAGAGACGCTCGTTGCTTTGATGAAGGCGAAGAGAAGCACATAAACACTTCGGCCGCGAAGCAAAAACATAATGCGAGATTGCGGAGGGGCGGAGTTCGTGATACAAATTCTGCAGACCCATGGTATTTTCATACCATTGTTTCTCGTTTTCTAATACTCGAAGGTGATAGAGCTCTCTAGCGAAACCCCCATTTCGCCAGTAACTGACTGACTGATAGGGAACAGTAGTTCAGTAAACAACATATCATTAGGTGAAACAGCCAAGATCGGGGAAAAGTAACTGCAGGAGAGAAGTGTTGCCTGGGAACAGCAGTGAACTCTACAAACTTTAGCTCTTATGGTGGCTTTTAGATCTATGTATAGTGTAATTTCACCACATGTGAAATGTCACTGAGAACAAAAGCGCTTCAGGTTTCAGGCAATATTTGAAATATATTATATACACACTACCATTACAGAAGTTTGGGGACAGGAATATTTTGTATTGTTTTTGAAAGAAGTCTTTTCTGCTCACCAAGACTGTTTATTTGATCAAAAATACTGTAAAAACACTGAAATATTATTACAATTTAAAGTAGCTGTTTTCTATGTGAATATATAGTAAGATGTAATTTGTATCCTGTGATCAAAGCTGAATTTTCAGCATCATTACTCCAGTCTTCAGTGTCACATGATCCTTCAGAAATCATTCTAATATGATGATTTGTTGCTCAAGAAACATGTCTAATTATTTTCAATGTCAAAAACAGTTTATATTTTAGTTGAAATCGTGATACATTTTATTTTCCAGGATTCTTTGATTAATAGTAAGTTCAAAAGAACAGAAATAGGAATATTTTGTAATATTTTATAAAACTTTATTATAACTTTTAATCAATTTAAATGTTTTTGCTGAATACATTTATTTTTTGTTTTTTTTACTGACCCCAAACTTTTGAACGGTGGTGTATGCACTTGTATGTGATATTTCAGAGATGAGTAAAACTGAAACCAATGATAACAATTACCTCAATTCAAATAATTGTGCAGTAGTTTCTATAAATTATTGTGCAGAAAACCAAAGAAATAAGCATTAAATGTGTGTAGATTCTGTGGATTCTGTGTGAAAGTAGCTCTAACTACCAATTTGACGCTTCTAATAGTTCATAAAGAGATCGTAAAATTAATCCATATGAATTGAGCAGTTGAGTCCAAATTTTCAGAAGAGACACGATTGCTTTTTATGATGAACAGATTGAATTTAGACTTTCCTTTACATATAAACGTCAAGTAGGGTTTGAGCTTCTTAAGAACCAATGAGGTTCATTCTCCTGTGTCAAGCAGGTACTGTTTAGCTTTACTGGTCAATGTTTATATGTGAATAAAAGCCTAAATTCAATCTTTTCATCATATGAACAAAACGATCGTGTCTCTTTAGAAAATTTGGACTGAATTTCTTGATTCATATGGATTAGTTTTAGGATCTCTATTAACTTTTTGAAGCATCAAAGTCGTAGTTGCATAGACTGTCAATGGAAGGACAGAAATCTGTCAGATTTCATTTAAAATACCTTAATTTGTGTTTTGAAAATGAATTTAAGTCTTTCGTTTTTGGAACGACATGAGGGTGAGGACGTTTTTTTTTTTTTTCATTTTTGTGTGAACTAATGCAGTACAGTAAGTACAGTAATGAAGTAGAAATGCTCAGTTACGGTCCAGCACTGCTAAAAACACACTCTCTTTCCAGACGTATATCATTTAAAGGCTCAGCGTCTGAGGCAGAGGTCAGAGAGAGCAGCGTTGGGCTTCTTCAGGCGTATCTGACCAGCATCATGGAGGCCATCGGGAACTCAGTTTCCCAGTGTCCTCCTGTGATGCGGGTCGTGTTCAAACAACTCCATAAACGAGTAGAGGAACAGTTTCCAGAACCGGAGAATGAGGTGAGGACTTGATGATGATGATGAAGGTGTGGCTGGTGTTGTACTCACTGTTTCTCTCTTGTAGGATGTGAAGTATTTGTCCATCAGTGGCTTTTTCTTCCTACGTCTGTTCGCTCCTGCGATTCTGACACCCAAACTCTTCCAGCTGAGAGACCATCACGCCGACACACGCACCAGCAGAACTCTCCTGCTGCTCGCTAAGGTTCAACACACAGTTATAGATTCACATGATAAATTCATCTTTATTTTAACCAAATGTTTACTTAAAAAATTCAATAACAATTTTCCACTCATGGGCAGATACAGATGTGTGTCAATTAAATGCATGCATTCATGTTGGAAAAATCATCATTTTTATTATATACTATATATTGTTTATTTTATATCATTTCATTTCAGTATTTTATAGCAAAATTTCATAATTTTAAATTTGCATGTTGAAAAAATATTGTTTATTTTAAATTTATTATATATAATTTTCAATTCAGTCACTTATTTATGCATGCATTGATGTTGGAAAATCATAATTTTTATCATATACTATAGTTTATTTTACATTGATTTTTACATCATTTTCATTTTAATCACGTTTTCATCCATGGTATCTAACTAAATAATGAATTTGCATTAAACGTAAAATATGAAATGTGAGTGATTAACTTTCTATTTCTTGTCTAAAACTTTTTCGTACATAATGCCTTAATATTATTGCAATAGAGCACAGAAAATTTAAATGATTCAAAAATCATTCTTTACCATTTACAACAGACTTGTTTGCCCCATTGACCTTATTCACAGCAGCGCCATCTTTGATTTATAATGGGAATGAAAGCGAGGCTGTGAGGGACAGACATGCATCTCTTCAATGGGCTGTACTGTTATTTAATGTGTTTTTGGATTGTTCTGCTCATGAAAATATCTTTCCAAGAAATTTCAGTTGACAAAAAACTCCCGACAATATAAGCTGTGGAAAATTGTAAGTAATCTACGAGGTTTATACAGCTTTTTTACAGCGGATGCCATTGGAAACACGGCAAGTCTATTCCTCACAGCCTCACTTTCATGCCTGTCATGGCGCTGCTCTGAATAAGGTCTATTGGTCACATGGACACGCCCTTTCTGACATCAGAGTTTCCCAATTGTAAATACGGTTTCACTCGGCCATGTGATTGCGATATTTCTAACTCGAAGGCTGAGTAAATCTGTAACAGTGAGCAGACAGATACTGAGAGAGAAATATGTTGTCAATATGTCCTGTTTCAATAAGACATGCATAAACTCAGGAAATAAAAATGCATTATCAGTGCATTTCATAGGAATCAGTTTAGGAATGACAGTTATTTAGTAAGATACAGAACACACAGAAGAGAAAATGGCTGAATACTGTCACTGTGGCATTTGGGTGAAGGTCACAGAATCAGGGTTATCATCCAGACACGATCACCTCTGAAGCAGTCGCTCCTTCATAACAGTCGTTTCAGCGGTTTTATCAATGGCACATTTTCAGTGTAAATGAGTAAATCACATGCTGTACACTGAGGGCCTATCACACACTCGGTGCAATGCAGCACCAGGCGCAACGCAAGTGTTTATAGCTAGTCTCAGCCCGACGCAGTTTTAATTTTCACGTCCTGCGACACGTTGTTTAAATGGCAAATGCATTTGTGCCCATCTGTTCTCCCATGAGCTGCTGGTCTGAGAACGAGGAGTGTGTTCAGGAGCATTGATGCTATTTTGAGGAACTGAAATAGACTTGAGCCATTGACCAACTGAAACCTGCTCTACAGTCAATGGAGCAGTATTTTTTTGTTATTTAAAAAGCGCATTTGTAATGTGCGATTATAGGCGGGTCCACAACGCACTTAGACTCTGCATAATACACACACACACTCTGCTTATTACACACACTCTTCTCATTACACACACACACTCTGCTTATTACACACACTCTGCTCATTACACACACAGGGACGCGCAGCAGCACACAAACATGCCAAATATTAAAAACAAAAAGATTAAAATTATTATTGTGTACATAAAGATATGGTGGAATCCGGCTTGTCCCGTAGATGGTCTGCTTTAACCTCACACACATACACACACACACACACACACAGCTTTAACCTCGCACAAGCAGATTCGTTTCCTCGCTAGAGACACGTTCAGTTTTTCCACTATCAAATTCCTCCATGTAAATAGCGAATCCGCCGGCGCGAGCGCAACTGGCTTTTAAAGGGAACGAGATGAGACTCTGATTGGTTCATTGCACGTTACGCCCAAAACACACCAATTACTCATTAAGAGAATAGAGACAAAACACATCCATCACTCATTAAGAGAATAGAGACAAAACACACCAATTACTCATTAAGAGAATAGAGACAAAACACACCCATCACTCATTAAGAG
>JAPDVR010000015.1:42300090-42302590 GCA_026230005.1 Gila orcuttii | reverse complement strand
ACAACCAATTATTTATAGAGTATTTACTAAAAATACTTTTCATAATTCCGTAATATGTATAATTACACTGATAAAACTGAAATCATTCTCTGTGTGTGTACATGTGAGAGACAAACTTCTGTAAGTAAACTGATTTTGAGGAAATGTCCTAAAACGACCTTCATTAAAATCGAAAGAATCCAAAAGTTAACTGTAAGGGTTTGACTTTACTATAATTAGCTTAATGAATAATTAATTTAAATTAATAATTTAAAGTATCATATATTACAGGTGAAACTCTAAAAATTAGAATATCGTGCAAAAGTTCATTTATTTCAGTAATTCAACTTAAAAAGGTAAAACTAATATATTATATAGACTCATTACATGCAAAGTAAGATATTTAAAGCCTTTATTTGTTATCATTTGGATGATTATGGCTTACAGCTTATGAAAACCCAAAATAAATAATTTGAAAAATAATTTTAAATAATTTTGAAAGGTTTTCAAAATTATCAAAATTATAACAAATAAAGGCTTGAAATATCTTACTTTGCATGTAATGAGTCTATATAATATATTAGTTTCACCTTTTAAGTTGAATTACTGAAATAAATGAACTTTTGCACGATATTCTAATTTTTCGAGTTTCACCTGTATATTAGAATGATTTCTGAAGGATCATGTGACACTGAAGACTGGAGTAATGATGCTGAAAATTCACAGGAATAAATTATATTTTAAAGTATATTAAAATAGAAAACCATTATTTTAAATTGTAGTAACATTTCGCAATATTAGGCTACTTTTTTTCTGCAGTTTTGAACAAATAAATGCAGCCTTGAGCAGAAGTGACTTCTTTAAAAAAACATTAAAAATAGTAATGTTTCCAATCTTTTGACCGGTACTGTATATATATATATATATATATATATATATATATATACTTTGTGAATGGTAAATAGTTTGTGTTCAGTGTGTGTGAGTTCTCTGAGTTCATATACTGTACCCATATCTACCACGCTCAACATGTCCTGTCAAACACTGCTTTAATATTTAATGTGTGTGTGAATACATTACACATGGAGTCTGATGTCAGTTACACCTGCACTGTTACACACACTCATGTTCTTCACAGTGTGTGTGTGTTTTCCTAGTGAAACGCATGTTAGAATAATTGAGGCAAACATCAGTAAAACACATTCAGGCTCTGGAGATTTACTCTAGTGCTGTTTGACTGTAATCTGCACGTGTGTGTGTGTGTGAGTGAAATACTAGTCGCTGTTTGTGTGACTGTAGTCTAGTGCGCCTCCTGCTGTCTGTACTGCAGAACTGCACAACACACACAAACAATGACTGCACTCAAACTGTTATTAAACCACATGGGTTTTAGATATGAATGATTGCTCGTTTTACACTTTCTGCAGGAGCTGTAATAATGTAGTGTGTGTTTGTTGTGTGTCTGCAGTGTGTGAAGCTCCTCAGCGCACCGTGTTCTTGCCATCGGTCATCGTGAAGGAAGGTTTCCTGCAGAAACACAAAGCTGAAGGACCTCAGCTGCTCAAACGCTTCACTTTTAAGAAACGATATTTCTGGCTCAGTTCAGAGACGCTGTCGTACGCCAAGAGCCCCGACTGGCAGGTCAGACACACACACACACACACACACACACACACACACACACACACACACACACACTTCTGTCTCATTATGTGTGTTGTTTTATGATTGGAGTGTCATTAACTGTAGGATCATTATCATCTCTTGGGTTTTGATGTTGGGGAAGGGGTGTGTGTGTGTGTCTGTGTGTTGCAGGTTTGCTCCTCTTTCTCATCCAGCATGTGTGTGTGTTTCAGGTTCACTCCTCTATTCCCATCCAGTGTGTGTGTGTGTGTGTGTGTGTGTGTGTGTTTCAGGTTCACTCCTCTATTCCCATCCAGTGTGTGTGTGTGTGTGTGTGTGTTTCAGGTTCGCTCCTCTATTCCCATCCAGCGTGTGTGTGTGTGTGTGTGTGTGTGTGTGTGTGTGTTTGTGTGTTTGTGTGTTGTGTGTGTGTGTGTGTGTGTGTGTCTGTGTGTTGCAGGTTTGCTCCTCTATTCCCATCCTGTGTGTGTGTCTGTGTGTTGGAGGTTTGCTCCTCTTTCTCATCCAGCATGTGTGTGTGTTTCAGGTTCGCTCCTCTATTCCCATCCAGCGTGTGTGTGTGTGTTTCAGGTTCGCTCCTCTATTCCCATCCAGCGTATGTATGTGTGTGTGTGTGTGTGTGTGTGTGTGTGTGAGAGTGTGTGTGTCTGTGTGTTGCAGGTTCGCTCCTCTATTCCCATCCTGCGTGTGTGTCTGTGTGTTGCAGGTTTGCTCCTCTTTCCCATCCAGCGTGTGTGTGTGTGTGTGTGTGTGTGTGTTCTTTCATTTCATTTGAAAGTCACGTGTCTAGTGTCTGTAAAACCGCATTTTTCCATCTTAAAAATATATCTAAATTACGCCATATGCTCTCATTGACAAATGCGGAACAATTAGTTCA
>JAPDVR010000015.1:42067590-42295090 GCA_026230005.1 Gila orcuttii | reverse complement strand
TCGGAGTCATCACGCCAGTATGGAGACGAGTTTGTTGAGGTGTCCTTGAGGCCTTCACAGTGTTGATGAGGCTGGCACTTCAGGGATGCGTTGTCGTCATGTCCAGGCGCAGGTCCTTCATCAGATCCGGATACGGCCTGGATCCGGCGGTCTGCGGTAAATCTCAGGATTAACAGAGAGACTAATATTAGCGTAGACGCCATCCTTCTTATGATGTACCAAGTACATCAAGATTTATGGGAAGTGTTCCCGGTTCCGGCTGATCTAAACTATGCAGCCTAGCATTGAATTTTAGAAGTCTATAATGTGTTATGTGTATGCTAAGGCAAAGAGATGTGTTTTTAGTCTAGATTTGAACTGACAGACTGTGTCTGCTTCCTGGACAATGTTAGGAAGATTGTTCCAAAGTTTTGCTGCTAAATAGGGAAAGGATCTACCGCCAGCAGTCGATTTAGATATTCTAGGTATTATCAACTGGCCAGAATTTTGAGATTGCAATAGACGTGAAGGACTATAATGCAATAAGAGCTCGCTCAAGTACTGGGGAGCTAAACCATTTAGTGCTTCATAAGTAATCAGCAATATTTTAAAATTTATACGATGTTTAATAGGGTGCCAATGCAGTGTTGACAGAACCGGGCTAATATGGTCATACTTCCTGGTTCTGGTAAGAACTCTAGCGGCTGCGTTTTGAACTAGCTGTAGTTTGTTTATTAAGCGTGCAGGGCAACCACCCATAAGAGCATTACAATAATCTAGCCTTGATGCCATGAACGCATGAACCAATTGTTCTGCATTTTTCATTGAGAGCATATGACGTAATTTAGATATATTTTTTAAGATGAAAAAATTCAGTTTTACAGATACTAGACACATGACTTTCAAATGAAAGATTGGTATCAAAGAGCACACACACACACACACACCCAGGTTCCTAACTGACGACGAAGACTTAACAGAGCAGCCATCAAGTGTTAGACAGTATTCTAGGTTATTACGTGAGGAAGTTTTTTGTCCAATAATTAGAATCTCTGTTTTTTCAGAATTAAGTAGTAGGAAATTACTAGTCATCCAGTTTTTTTATATCAGCTATGCATTCTGTTAATTTTGTGGATTGGTAAGTTTCGTCAGGGCGTGAAGAAATATAGAGCTGAGTATCATTAGCATAACAGTGAAAACTAATGCTATGCTTCCTAATGATATCTCCTAAGGGTAGCATGTACAGATTGAACAGCAACGGTCCTAATACTGAGCCTTGTGGTACGCCATACTGAACTTGTGACCGATAAGACATCTCTTCATTTACTGCTACAAACTGATTACGGTCAGATAAGTATGATTTAACCATGCTAGTGCAATTCTACTAATGCCAACATAGTTTTCTAGTCTATTTAAGAGAATGTTGTGGTCAATGGTGTCAAATGCAGCACTAAGATCAAGTAACACTAATAGAGAGATACAACCACGATCGGATGATAAGAGCAAATCATTTGTGACTCTAATGAGAGCAGTCTCAGTGCTATGGTGCGATCTAAATCCTGACTGGAAATCCTCGCAGATATCATTTCTTTCAAAAAAGGAACACAGCTGTGAGGATACTGCCTTTTCTAATATCTTTGATAGAAAAGGTAGATTCGAGATCGGCCTGTAATTGACTAATTCTGTAGGATCAAGTTGCGTCTTTTTAACAAGCGGTTTAATCATAGCCAGCTTAAAAGTTTTTGGTACGTATCCTAATGACAAAGATGAATTAATGATATTGAGAAGAGGATCTATGACCTCTGGAAGCATCTCTTTTAATAGTTTAGTCGGTATAGTGTCTAACATACATGTTGTCGATTTAGATGATTTAACGAGTCTAGAAAATTCTTCCTCTCCTATAGCAATGAATTAATCAAATTTTTCATCAGTGAGACTACACTGGACTGTCTGATGCGATACTGTAGTAGACGGTTGCATAGTTATAATTTTTTCCTTGATATTATCAATCTTATAAGTGAAGAAGTTTTACTGTTGTGCTGCTTGGAAACTTCTGGGCTTGAAACTTTATTTTTCGTCAGTTTAGCAACTGTTTCGAATAAATACCTTGGGTTTTGTTCATTTTCTTTTAATAGGGTTGAAAAATAAGCAGATCTAGCAGTTTTTAAGGCCTCTCTGTATGCAATCGAGCTCTCCTTCCATGAAATGCGAAATAAAACAAAATAGTTTTGTTTTCTTCCAGTTTCACTCCATTTTTCTGGCTGCTCTCTTTAGGGCCTGAGTGTGCTCGTTGTACCACGGCGTTGGACTATTTTCTTTGATCTTCTTTAAGTGCAACAGAACTGTGTCTAAAGTGCTGGAAAAGAGAGTTAAAAGTTTCTGTCGCAATATCGAGTTCTGCTATCTGGGATGCTGAGATGATGAAACTGATCAGGAAGATTATTAATAAAGCAGTCATTAGACAACTAGACGACTTAGTAATTTTGAAAATGTTACTATAAATTACAGCAACACCGCCCCCTTTGCCTTTCAGACGAGGTTCATGTTTATAACGGTAATCTTGCGGGGTGCACTCATTTAAAGTAATGTAATCGTTTGGTTTTAGCCAGGTTTCTGTCATACACAGCACATCTAAGTTATAGTCTGTAATCATATCATTAACAATAAGTGCTTTTGAAGTAAAAGATCGAATAACCCTACCCCTAAACCTACCCATCACACACACATTAACCCTGCTCCTAAACCTGCCCATCACACACACACACACACACACACACACACACACACACACACACACACACACACACACTAACCCTACTCCTAAACCTGCCCATCACACATACACACACACACACACACACACACACACACACACACACTAACCTGACCCCTAAACCTATCTATTATACACACACACACACACCCTACTCTTAAACCTGCCCATCACACACACACACACACTAACCTGACCCCTAAACCTATCTATTACACACACACACACACACACACTAAACCTACCCATCACACACACACACACTAACCTGACCCCCTAAACCTATTACACACACACACACACTAAACAACAAGCACATGTATCCCAGTGTAAATGTTAAAGCATTTCTTCTGTGTGTGTATGTGTGTGTGTCTCAGTGTGTGTGCAGGGCCGATCTGAGCGCTCCCGTGTCGTCGCTGCTCGTCTGCTGGATGTTGTTCTGGATTTAGAGCGAGTGCATTCAACGTTCCAGAGCCGAGAACGAGACGAGAGCAGATCCTTCATCCTGACCTCATAGACCAACAACACACTTCAACTCTACTATCAAATTATGCAATGCTTTTGAACTCAAGTTATTGATGAATGTCTGTGAAAATATTTTTATGTATTTTTACTTTCAAGTGTTTGACACAAACACACACACTCTCTCACTCACATACACACACTCACATTCACGTAAACACTGTCACACACACACATACTTACACACACAGACACACTCACACACACTCACACTCTCACTCACACACAAACACACACACACTCACACACAAACACATACACACTCACATACACGCACACACACTCTCACTCACTCATACAAACACACACACTCTCACTCACACACATTATGAAGTGGCTCTTTTGGTCACTGGACACTAGAATCTATTTTGTGCAATTTGGTTTCTGGCTTTTCTTCAATGCAGGTGAACTAGTTCTTGACCAAATGAACTTGATTAATATTGTAATTGTAATATTTTTATATTTGCACACAAAGGGTCCATATATATCTTGTAATGAACATTTATTGTTTTATCTTTAAAGTGGATTGTAAATTGCTTTTAAGCAGCCAGCCATGTTCTAGATTTGCCATTGCTGTGGACAAAACCAGGTTAACACTGAATCCAGGTTATCAGTGTAAACCCGAAACAGCCAATCAGACGCTTGACAGCCAGTGATGTCACTGCAGCCCATGGTTGTGCTCTCTGTAATGCACTGCAAATTATGTTCTTCCTCAGTGTTTTTGTGTTGTTTTCCAGCTCAAATATCTAAACATTCATAAATCAAGATTTACTGGAGAAGCAAAATGACTCAAAATTCTAAATTACGTGAGTTTGTGCTTAAAAAAAACAATTCAAATGTAAAACGATATTGTTTTTGACCCCATTGATGGATATTTGTTCTTATTTTAAGCACAAACTCACTTCATTTTGATGAATTTTCCAGACTTAATATCTCCAGTCATTTTGCTTCTCCAGTAAATGTATCTTGATTAAAGAATGTTTAGATGTTTGTGCTGGAAAACAAGGAAATATTGAGGAAGAAAATCATTTTTTTTCAGAGTGGAGTGTGTTTGGTTCTTGGTTTAGATGTTTCTTTATCAGTTATCTGGGGTGGTAGTTGGAATTTAGGCCAATTATGGTGGTTTTATTTATTTGTGAAAAAATACGACCAGATTTTCAGAATAATCTTGACTTATTTAAAAAAAAAAAGCTTTGCGTCGTGCCAAACAGTATTTTTGTGTGTGCAGGAAAACAGCTGAAAATTTTTTCATTTTTTTTGTGGCCAAATATATATTTAAAATATTTGCTTTCTTGTGCAGTAATTTGCTTTTGTTGGTTTATTTGGACGGAGAGCATTTGCTGTTGACCATAAAAACCGTTTACACAAAGCTGTGTGAAAACTTCTTTCTCTCGAACACTCAATCCAGTCTGACCTCAAATAATTTATTCAGCATTACATTTATGATTACATAAAGCTGACATTTAACACGTGCACTATAGCTCAGTGCAATTCATGAAATTTGACCAAATCAATTCTGATTTGACAGGAAATATTACCTGCTAATGTTGTGCTGAGAGTGAAAAATGAAAGTTAGAGCAAGAACTAGCTGTGAATTTCAAAATGCAAAAAAAAAAAATGTAAATGAAAAATTCAGTAACACTTTATTTTAGTGTCATTTTTACATGTTACATGTAGTTACTATAGTATTAACTATATATTATGCATAATTAAACAAAAATAAACCCTAATCCTAACCCTATACGAAGTATAATATTACTCAGTACCTAAATGCATAATTATAGTGTAACAAAGGCACCTTTTTACTTTTATATACACTACAATTCAAAAGTTTGGGGTCAGTAAGATTTTGTAATGTTTTTGAAAGTCTTTTATGCTGCATTTATTTGATCAAAAATACAGTAAAAACAGTGAAATATTATTATGATTTAAAACTGCTGTTTTCTTTGTGAATATATAGTAAAGTGTAATTTATTCCTGTGATCAAAGCTGAATTTTCAGCATCATTACTCCAGTCTTCAGTGTCACATGATCCTTCAGAAATCACTATAATATGATGATTTGATGCTCAACAAACATTTATGATTACTATCAATGTTTATATTTTTGTGGAAACGGTGACGCATTTAATTTCAGGATTCTTTGATGAATAGAAAGTTCAAAAGAACAGCGTTTATTTGAAATAGAATATTTTGTAACATTATAAATGATGTTAGTGTCACTTTTGATCAATTGAATGCATCCTTTGCTGAAAGTATTAATTTCTTAAAAGGAAAAAAAAAACAGTTCATATAGGCCTACTTCTGACATTATGTCGATTTACATTGTGGTGATTTTTGAAACAACAAATGATTAGTTTTCTTCATAAAGATAATGTCTGTGCATTATCATCACTCCTGCAGGTCAATATTCACCCGTTGGCTCGGCTCTAGTTTTAGAGAAAAAACTGCTGACAAAACAGGAGAAATAAAGAGGCACTTCATTAATGAATTACATCTGCAGCTTTAGGAGCTTCTCACCATCACTGGACAATAATAACACTGCCAATACCAAAACATCTGAGACAAAAGAGAAGAAAAAGAGAAAGGAAGAAGTCAAATCAATCTCCCTTTGCTCAAGGAGAGTTTATTTCACAGAAACACAGACATGCAACAAGATCATAACAGATTCAATAAGACACGTATCATAAAAGCCCTTTGTATTGTTTCATCAAACGACAATTCGTCTGATATTTGAAATAGATTATCTTGATGTACATGTTAATTCTATTGCCTGTAAGAGTCTATGACATGAAAAACAAGTCCATGCGCTTTTTATTTGACATCAATTTTTTTAATCCATCATGTGAGGCCGAATGAAAAACAAAACAACCCAAAATCTTCCACAATATCGTCATCAACCACAAATATCCTTTAAATAAACTCAGAAAGATCTGTCAGAAGAGCAGGTTTGAGGTTGTGACACACTTAAATGTGTGCCAGCTACAAAATTATTCATCCGTATTCTCCTCAGAAAAGCTTATTTCCTTCTGGGAAAGTTCCTATTTCAGTTCCGTCACAAACGCTTTTCATTATAAACGCTAATGAATCTGGGATGAGTCGGACGGATTTGGCTCGAATCAGCTGGTCTTTTTAGGCGCCATATGGTCTGAAATCACCTGATAATAACAATCACACATCTACTCCACCGGAAAACATCTCGAATGTATTCAAATCTCACGACCAACATGCAGAGAACGACTCAAAACGACCGAGTTATTCTGGGATGAACCATATGGACAGGTGATAAATGATCTAATCAGGACTAATGAGGGGGTCTAATTAATTAGTCACCTTTGAAAAGAGCGGCATGCTGGGTAAAAATAAAACATCCACCAGAATTGCATAATGCGCCAAAGTCACTCGTAAACTAATTTCCGTGAAATCTTGCGCGGAATATTTTCATGTCAGATCCATTTTATCCTTTTCTCTTTGTAACATCTCTAGCAGGAACGACACATGAAAACGATGAACACCAGATTAAAGCTACGGTACCTGTACAAACCCGCTTACAGGATCTCAAACAGGACATTCACCTCGACTAAAGGTTCTTCAGTATTTGGGTTGTTGATGCGTCAAAAAGTGTATAAATGCCTCATTCATTCATTATAAATTGTTAAATTTAGTGCTGTCAGATCGATTATTCACGATTAATCGCATCTGACAAAAGCTTGTAAATATATATTTTTGTTGTGTGTGTATGTATATATATATTGATTTGACAACACTAGTTGAATTTCAAATGGTCAAATCAAAAGATTTATGTCCATGTTTTCGGTCAACAACCCATTTATTATAATCAAGATTTCTTTTTGATGCAAATAGCTTCAGAACTGCATTACTAATTTTGTTTTATTAGTAACTGAACAGATTTTTGAGGATTATCAACAACTAAAACTAAAAGTAAGTTTAATTATTATTTTTTATTTAAATAAAATAAAGGTCGACTGAACTAAAATAAAACATTTTAAGTTCAGTTTCAGTTAGTTGGCAAGCAACATTTCTAATTTCGGTTCAATTTAAGAGTACTAAAATTAATAAAACTGAAATAAAAGTGAATAAAAAACTATATAGACATATTTAAATAAAATGTATAAAAATGGCAAAAATCACACAAAATGACAAAGTTTAACTAAAATGAAAAGGGAAAATATAATATAAAAATATCAAGAATTGTAAATTAAAATAACCCTCTTCTTAAAGGGACGTTTCATTCTCCGATCTCAAAGTAAGATTCAACACATAAAATAGGTTTGTACACAGACTGATTGAATTATTAAGGAGCTCTTCAGTGATGTCAGACATGTGAGCAGTGCTTGTATTAATGATAATGTTTAATATTCCCTGCAGATATATAAAGGTACACGACCCATTCGGGTGTGCAAGTCACACAAACAAACCCATTCCCACCGACATCATCGATAGCAACGCGATCATCGCTTGAACGGCACGACTAATATACGACGCTCAGATCACGCTAACAGTCCCTGACGTTACTGACAACCTGTCAGATTTCACAAAAAAAGCATGTATCAAATATGTACACGTCTATGTGTGTGTGTGTGTGTGCAGATACATGTAGATGTACAAGTACATCATGTGTGTAAGTATAAAAATAATTTAAACACTTGAAAGATATATCACACTCTTAAATGTACGTGTATATATGTTGACTTCTATATATTGTACTCTATATAGTTCTTTAAAGCATTACAAGACGAAGATGCGAACAGACACAGTCAGAGAGTTCTGCGTTTGTGTTTCTGGATCGAGGAAGACTGAAGATGTGTGTGCCGTTCACACTGACACCGCTACTAGATTAACAAATGCTTATGATTTACAAGAAATTAATGCTTTTATTCAGAAAAGTTGCATTAAATTGATCAAAAGTGACATGTAGAATGTTACAAAAGATTCTGTTTCAAATAAATGCTGTTCTTTTGAACTTTCTAATTATCAAAGAATCCTGTATTAGTTTTCAATCATTCTTGAGCATCAAATCATCATATTATAGTGATTTCTGAAGGATCATGTGACACTGAAGACTGGAGTAATGATGCTGAAAATTCAGCTTTAAATCACAGGAATAAATTACATTTTACTATATATTCACATAGAAAACAGCTACTTTAAATTGTTTCACTGTTTTTACTGTATTTTTGATCAAATAAATGCAGCTTTGGTGAACATAAGAGACTCTTTTAAAAAAAAAATCTTACCAACCCCTTTTGAACTGTGCAATTTAAATGGTACTTGCCAAACAATGCACAGATACTTCTGATTGGCCATAAACATAAAGCATGTTTTGATGCGGTAAACGCTGTCAGTGTGAGCGGTGACTGTAACTGGAATAACTCTTAGTTCTCTGACCCAGAGGGACGAGAGAGACGGGATGAACATCACACACCTTCACGAGATCAGAGAGTGATGGATCACACCGGCTGCGCTTCTCACACACTTTAACCTTGAGACCCGTTTGAGCCGGCTTTACAAACACCAGGCCTGTGTTCAGAACAGAATTTAACATACTACTACTCCTACAGTGTTATAAGCATGTATATGTTCATACTATGTGCACTGAATATCTGGATGACCAACTGCATTTGTCAAACGGTGCGACCGGAGCACACTGTATGGGATACAGTATCCCACAATGCAATGCTCCTCAACCTCCAAGGACCCCATTCCTTATTTTAATCTATGGAAACTCCTATAGTTGTTGTAAATTATAAAAAATAATCTAAATTATTTATTTAAATTTCAGGATTCCAGAAGTTTTAGGAGCTTAATGTTCCTGCTCTTTTATCCCATGAATTTTCAGTCATTCCTGATTTTTTTTTTAATCATTATTACCTTCAATTTCTACTCGGTAAAATATTTTAGAGCTCAGCTAGTAAAATGTATATTCATTGTAAAAATGCCAAAAGGAATTTTAAGATTTTATTAATTTACATAATCTTTCAAGGAACATATATATATATATATAAAACATGCATCCCGGTTTTCCCAGGTTCTGTTATTTTAGTATGATTGAGATACAATTATTTTACAATATTTCGAATTTTAGTTAAAAAAAAAAATTGTAATTAAAAAAAAAAGTGTTTTTGTTCATGTCTATTGTTACGACCCTGTGGTTTGTATTTTGTTATCTCTCTATTGTATAGTTTTTTCCCCAGTTTTTAATCAAATTAAATTAAATGAAAATGGGAAACGTTGTTTTGGCATAATTTATTTTATTTCAGTTTTTTTTAAGGTTTTACTAACAATAAAACTTGATTCTTTATAGACAAAAACATTTTGTTTACTTAAAATGAGAAATAACTTGATTTTTAGCTGTTTTAGCTCATTTCATTGCTTGTTTTAGCTTAGTTTTTCATTCTGTCATATCATAAATTATGTAATTTATCTCAAGGCCCCCTAGTGGTTGAGAACCACTGCAATATGCTCAATATGTGGTCATTAGACGACTACTTAAAACATTCACCATGGAATAATACATACATTAGAAAACTGTAACCAGTGTGCAGTAAAGTAGTATGCTAATATTCAATCCCAAACACAGCGAAGGACCACAAATAAACCCGTCGGCAAGCAGAACGCCACTCTCTCAGATTATGACACAAAAGAGGAACAAAGCAAGAGAGAATATGAATCATTGCATATTTCAAGAAGATTCATTCTAAATGTTAAACTGCACACAGAAGGATCCTCAAATCTCAGTCTGAGCTCCACTAATTGCTCTGAAGTGTAAAAGTAGCACACGAGTCGGAGAGCCCGATGTTTTGAAGTGCACAAGTGTTCTGCAGCGGTTGCACCAACACTTTAAAAACAGCCCCAAAATCTTTGCAGGATCCATCTACACAACTTCCATACAAACGCCAACAACTACAGGCCTCCTTTAATTATATACGCAGGCCAAACTGATAATGTTTCAAAGAATCCAGGCAGAAAACACCAGGAATACCTTCCCTGTCTGAAACTGATGCAAAAAACAACATGGAAACAAAAGATCCCCATGTTGTCTGAAGGAACTAACAGATATTGGGTGCAATGGTTGACCGATATATCGGGAATCATCTGATATCTGGTGTTTTGAGATTATCAGAGGTGTTTGCTTAGCTTCAAATTTCCCAGTGAATTTTGAAAGAATAAAATGCGTTTGTGTACTTTTAAAAATCTCTAAATCAGCATCTTTATCTGCCATCAGTAGAGGCATCGGCCATTGAAAAAATGATATCGGTCAACCAGTAATGTGTGTGTATATACAACTACCACATGCACTTGGGTCTGAGCCCAGATGCATTATGGGTAGCCTCAAAAAAGAACGAGATAGATCGAGATAGAGAGAGAGGAACTGTGGCTGTTGTTTTCTTCGCTCCATCATACACTCGTCTCTCACACGATCCTGACTGACTCGAGTCAGCGAGGACCATCGTTCCCCGTCGATGAGAGGTCTCTCCAGCGGTCAGAAACGCCTCAGATTGAGGTGTGTGTGTGTGTGTGTGTGTGTCAGTCCTTCAGGTTGTCCTCTCCGACGCCCTGAGCGCTCAGTTCTCTCATCACGTTGTCCAGATAGTTGGGGTCGGGGTATCCGTGGCCCGTCAGGTTGGTCCCGAACTCGGTCTTGTGGTGAATCTCGTTCCACACGACCGTGTCCGACTCTCCTGTGGTGCTGGACGTCCCGATGGTGAAGATCAGGCGACGGTCCCACGCCATGATGAGCAACTTCAACACCTGAAAATAACACAATTATTAGTTGTGCATTCACAACCAGAAGCTCGTGGCCTGATTGGACGAGCTCGCCAAAGGGCCGTTCACATATCGCGTCTTTTGCGCGATCAAGTTAGTTATTTCAAATGTAGGAAGCTCATAATTGAAGTGACGCACTCATTATTTCCAGGCGCAGCGAGATGAAAAAATCCATTAGCTACTAAAACTTTTGTCGTTGTGGAGAGCGCAGTGCATGGTTGCATAGCAACGACAGACGCCACGGGAAAATCGGACCGAATTTTACTATTAATAACAAAAGATAATGTGCATTGTAAACGTCAGTAATTTATCTTTTTTGTCTCATTCTTTTTATAAAAAAATATGCGAGGTTTCTTTTTATAAATCTTTTTTGTCAAAACTTATTTTGAACTTGTAGACTACATACTGGTAGATAACATGTCGCAAGACACTCCTTTAAACTCTGGCCATCATTTTTAATGTTATTTTAGTGTTTATGTAAACAAAAAGTGCATTTTAATGCTAATTATATTTGTTATTTGCTGGTTTTCGACATAAAACTTGGTGAATTGATTTTATTGTGTAGTATTAGTACTTTTTGAACAGGATTCTGTGATAAGCTGTGATAAGCCATTTCATCTCTAGTTAAGATGCACTATAAAATCAACTATAATTATAGTTTTTACAGTATAATATGCAAAGTACAATTTTCTTTAAAAAAATTCATCTCTGATTCTGTTCTTTTCTCTGAAAATTAAGGGTGACATATACAGGCCTACAAAAACTCTTTTAGGTCTAAAACAGTTTAGATAATTGTTAATATGAGAGTTATGAGACATTATTTAAGAGATTTAAGTATTGTATTACATGAGTAGCTCTCGGCCACTATCTTTTTTAAAAAGTAGCTCTCAAATGAAAAAAGGTTGGAGACCCCTGCGCTAGACGCTCTCCTGATAACGCCTAGCTGTGGCGCTTGAGAGCGTTTTGGCAGCGCAGCGTTTTTTCAGTTGAGACGCTTTGCTTGTTATGATACGGAATATCCGCGAAAGTGTTACTAGTGTCTCATTTCACACATATTTTGTTTCTGTGTTGATTCTATATTAAAATGTTGATACAATGTAACGTATTTTCTCTGGCTCTTGTTTTAAATGATTTTGTTCCGTTATTATGCTTGTTGTTGTCTTCTGTTGACGTTGAACAAGCAGAATGTGGCGGTTGGTCGGTGTGATATTAGTCCCGCCCCTCCTCCACTGTGATTGGACGGTTGGGTAAAAAGTGACAGTGATGAGCGCTGCGTTTTACCCAAACTCTCGGCGACCAGTAAAAAACGCCGGGCGCTCAGCGCTTCAGGGGGAAAAAAACGCTCAGCGCCTCGTTACGCTCATGGCGTTTAAAAAACTTGGCGCTCCCATTGAAAACAATTGGAAAAATATGCCAGCTAGGTGAAAAAAACGTTTTGGTGGACACACGGCCTTACTCTTTTGGTGATTACTCACAAATGACTTAAAATGGACAATGGGCATTAAAATGCACAATTGTGCACCGACACTTTGGCTTCTGCTCTGGTCAAATTGCACTACTTACTGTCTATTGCACTTATTTACTGTGTATTGTTTACTGTTGCTACGTATTATATTGTGTGTATCATGTGAATGGTTGAGGGCTGTGTTGCACTGTCTATTGTAGGTTGTTGTGATGTGTTGTTGTTATTCTTGCATTGGTTATGCACCTCGTCTGTATGAAACGAAATGTATATGAAGGAATGACAATAAAGCTTGACTTGATGTGTACGGCCGTCTGCCGAAAGCTAGTTATTTTAGTCGATAAAGTTAAATAAGGATATTTTTCTTACATGAACACATCGCTTCAGAAGGCCTTTATTAAGCCGCGTCGAGGACTTTAATCATGAATAGATGCGCTTTGATGGACTTCCAAAAACATACAGCCATTCAATGCCATTATAAAGCTTGGAAGAGCCAGGACATTTATTAATATAACTCTGTGTTCGTCTGAAAGAAGAATGTCATATACACCTAGGATGACTTCAGGGTGAGTAAATCATGGGCTAATTTTCATTTTTGGGTTAACTATCCCTTTAATATTCAGTAATATTATCGTTGCTTTTTGGTTTATGGTGGCTGTTGTTGTGTATAGGGGAAGATGTTTTAGGTTGGAGATGCTGTTTTTTTTTGTTTTTTTGTTTGTGTGTGTGTGTGTGTGTGTGGGGGGGGGGGGGTGGGGGGGGGGGTCACCAGTTTTGAATAAGAAACAATATCAAGTCTATAAAACTCATTAAACCTCCGCGAATTACAACAAGCGTATCGGCAAGAACACTGTTTTAAACAGCACACACACACACACCCCAACTTGACAAAACATCACGTGTGTGACATTATTGACACTGCTCTCAATTGTAATGCAATGGACCGGTCCACAGGCCATAAATTAAGCAAACTTTATTTATTTTTGAGCGGCTGCTGACAAATTCTTTCTACGCACACACACAATATGATGTCACACTCTGCGCGTAACATAAATATAATTTAGAAAATATAAATAGTCCTAACACTTTTTAAATAGCCCACTTAAAGTGTTTATTACAAATAATGTCTAACCCTCTGACTAAATGCAGAAAATGAATAAATGTAAATAAACAAAAATTTGCATTACATTTACAATTTTCTGCAGCACCCCCATTCCCCATCCCCCCACTTGTGTATATTGTATGTACTTTGCTATTATTTTATTTTCTCCTTTCCTTTATTTTGAATTGATGAGGAATGCTGTTTGAACATAATTTGCATCATATGACAGATCCATAATTGTATGTCTCCTTTTTATTATTTCTTAACTTAGAATTAACCTTGTTCTGTCTCTGTTTGCAGCATGATCCTTATTATTTACAAAAGAGATGGGATTCTTATACTTACTAAGGACTATAAATACATAAATGTGATATTTCAAATGTATCTGAAATTGTGTGATGTATTTTGTTTATGTGGAGAAAATCAAAATAAAGTGAGGAAAAAAATATTCAGTAATATTATCAATTCAAGTGCATGAGAACAACATTAACACTATTAACACTACTAGCTCTGCAACATCAACAGTGTTATTGAACTGAATATAGAATAAGAACAGAAATATTGAGTAAAATAGTCTACTGTATGTTCACAATTTTTGGGTGGATTTTTTGCACTGAACTTGTAGCAATTTTTTGAAAGAAATTAATTCTTTATTTAGTAAGGACACATTAAATGTATCATTAATGTTTCTTGAGCATCAAATCATCATATTATAGTGATTTCTGAAGGATCATGTGACACTGAAGACTGGAGTAATGATGCTGAAAATTCAGCTTTGATCACAGGAATAAATTACACTTTACTATATATTCACATAGAAAACAGATGATTTAGATTAAAATAATATTTCGCAATTTTTGAGCTAATAAAAGCCTTGCAAAACATCTTAATGATTCCCAACTTTTGAACAGTAGTGTGTAATGGTTGGCAGATCCCTCTGGTGTTGCAACAGAACTACTTAGTAAAAAGTTCAATGTTATATTTTCATATAGTCTTAAAACAACACTAAATAATGAATGACCTAATGTTTAACACGATAAACAGTCTATGATTCACATCAGATCTTGAATCTCACCTTTCGGCCTTTCTCGTTGTCTGGTAAGTAGCAGTGTCGAGGAAATCCCCGCGCGCTGTACTTTTTCCCAGGATTGGGATGCTCCGTGGTCTAGATAACACACACAGAAAACACACACGGTCACACTTCACACACAGCTCGCTCAATTAGCGCGCAGGAGAGAGGAAGAGGCTAACGATGCCCTGAGGACTCGCGAGTGTGTGTGTGTGTGTGTGTGTGTGTGTGTAGATCTGTCCCGCTGCCACCACTCTCTCTGATCACATCACAGCTTCACATGTGCAGATCAAAGGCACACGGAGCAGAAAAGCATTACTGGAGTGAATGAAGCATTATTATTATTATTATACTCAATCCCTCTCATCTCATAAACACCAGCGCATGCCTTCACAGGAATTACAGCCTGTGGCCTGAATATTAATGAAGATGCACCATAAAGAAAAGGATTTTTCTTGCCGTTTTGAATTAGTTTGATGTGACATACTTGAACAGTCACAACCTCGCATTACTGATCACTGGTGTTTATTACATCATTACTGCTAACACTTGATCATTCACAAGCAGAAGTCTTAAAGATACAATAATAACACAAATACTTTAATGATCAGAGTCAGAGAGACGATCATGTGAATCTGTTTTGGTGCAAGAATCCTTTCCTAACACTGTAGGGAAAATGCAAATGAATGTATAGAACAGGGTTAGTTCAATAAAAATAAAACTGAAACCATACAATTTTTTTTTACTTGAAATAAAATGAACTGGAATAAATGAAAAAACAAACTAAAACTTATTTTATGTCATCTTGTAGCCAAAGCAAGATCTCTCTTTTTCATTTAAAAAACAATAACTAGTAAAAACAAACCCACACAACAAAATTACTAAAAAAGACAATTACAATAAAAAAATAATATATATATATATATATATATATATATATATATATATATATATATATATATATATATGTCACGGTGTGGGTTTTGTGTCTTGTTCCTTGTTATTGTCTGTCATGTGATTCCCTGTTTGTCATGTGATCCTGCCATGTGTCTTGTCCCATGTTCAGCTGTTCCCCGTTATGTTGATTAGTCTTCCCAGGTGTTTCAGTTTATCCACGCCCCCTCGTTATCTTGTTTAGCTTGTGTTCCCTTGTATTTAAGCCCTGTGTTTTAGTTCAGTCCTTATGAGTTCTTAATGTTGTAGTGTTGTATGTTGGCTGTCCAGAATCTGGTTATCTTGTCTGTATTTGTTAGTTTCTAGATTATTTAAATAAAAACCCCTGCTGCATTTGGATCCTGCTTTTTGCCTCTGCTTCAGCTGCATCAAAATATATATATATATATATATATATATATATATATATATATATATATATATATAAATACACACTACTGTTCAAAAGGCTTTTTTAAAGAAATTAATACTTTTATTCATCAAGGATGATCAAATTCCCAGTAAACACATTTATAATGTTACATAAGACTCAATTTCAAATAAATGCTGTTATTTTGAACTCATGAAAGAATCCTGAAAAATAAAATGTATCAGTTTCCACAAAAATATTAAATGTGTTCAACATTGATAATAATCGTAAATGTTTCTTGATCATCAAATCATCATATTATAGTGATTTCTGAAGGATCATGTGACACTGAAGACTGGAGTAATGATGCTGAAAATTCAGCTTTGATCACAGGAATAAATTACACTTTACTATATATTCACATAGAAAACAGCTGTTTTACATTATAATAATATTTCACTGTTTTTACTGTATTTTTGATCAGATAAATGCAGTCTTGATGAGCAGAAGAGACTTACAAAAACATAAAAAAATCCTTCCAACCCCAAACTTTTGAACAGTAGTCTCAATGATACTAAAATAACACTGGCATAAAAATACATTTCTTGCCATGATGATGATATTATTGATGGAATATTTTTATCAAGTAAATCTTGTGACGTGGGAGCCGAGAAAGCGAGTGGGTGTCCGTTCATGTGAGAAACGAGAACATGAGAGATAAAGGCCCATTCGAGTTCTGCTACTGTCCTCATTGAACAGGAAATGAGCTCAGCCACTTCCTGTCTCACACATGGCAAAAACACGACCATAAGCCACAAGCCCACAGGTCATTCTGCACAAACAGCTTGACATATTAAATATTGGTGCAAAGCATTTCTCTACAAAAACTGGGCCAGGGAACAAAGGCTCCAGTCCCTCATTATCATTTGTGTAAATAATTACTGTAATATCTGACACCAACATTTTGTAAGTATTATAGACATTTTTTTAACATACAGAATACAATAAAGTTACTAAATTGTTGTTGTTTTGTTATTTCTTTCTTGTTTGCCCTGTTTCAACTTTCAACTGTCTCCTCGCTGTATTAGAAAATATGCACAATTTGATAAAAACAAAAAACATAAAAATAAAGTTCATTAAGTTTTTTCTTTATTCTCTCAATATATCTTTTTAGATTTTAAGTGACATATTGTAATATTAAAAAGATGTTTCCCTAGATTGCGCTTCAACCCTGTGAACTTCATACCTATCTCTTATTAAAATTTAAATAAATTACAAAAATAAAATAAAGCATAAAGTAAAACCACTTCTATATATCTTGTACAGAGTTAAACTGTTTACCTAAATGTTAAAATAAAATAAACTAAAAATTATAATAAAACAAAACAAAATAAAATAAAATAAAATAAAATAAAGATATCTCTCACTTAAATAACGCAGGTTACTATTACATAAATATCAACTTTAAAAATCATTTTAATAAGAATCTTACACTTTAAAACTGTCATTTTTCTGAAGGTTTATATAGTGACATTAAAATATATTAATTTATCTGAATTTTAACATTTGAAGACATTTTTGTCTAATAAATAGCTTGAAATCTTCTATTAAAATTATTATTTATAAACATATTTCTAAAAATAATAATAATATCTTTAAAAATATATATTTATTTTAATCACTAATATATACATTTAGAATCTTTTTTTTTTTTTTTTTTTTTATCACTGCAAAACATGTTTTTCTTCCTCAGTTTTTTTGTCTTTTTTTCCAGCTCAAATATCTAAACATTCTTAAATCAAGATACAATTACTGGAGAAGCAAAATTAGTGAAGATATTAAGTCTTGGTTAATGAAAAATGTATCAAAATGATGCGAGTTTGTTCTTGTTTTAAGCACAAACTCACTTCATTTTGATACATTTTCCAGACTTAATATATTCACTAATTTTGCTTCTCCAGTAAATGTATCTTGATTTAAGAATATTTAGACATTTGTGCTGGAAAACGCGACAGAAACACATTTTTTGCAGAGTTGATATAGAAAAAGACATGGTTTCTCTGGATATACCTGTATTCCAGCAGGAATGTCATAGACGATACGGATAGTCTTGATATCGGAGTGTCCGGGCAGGGAATGAGGAATCACGTGATACTCCATCTTCCCAGGAGGCTGTGTGCCGGTTTTCTCCCCGTAGATGGCCTTACAGGTCGGACACTGCAGACTGCCATCCTGAAACACATGAAGAAAACGCAATGAGTCCCATGATGTGTTATCACACCAATATTCATGTTTATATTTGAAGCTCTGATGCATTTTATTAATGATGATGAGCAAAGTCATAATGCAATACTGACTGTGTGGATGCAGCGTCACACAACAACAAAACATGAGTTTTAACAAGGTTAAGCGGTAGTATGTACTTCAATTAAATTAAACGGCAAGAAACAATTCTAATAATTTCTATAAAAAATTGTTTTTTTTATTTTACTCACTTTTTTTTTTTCACTGCAATACGTTTTTCTTTCCTCAGTGTTTCTGTCTTGTTTTCCAGCACAAATATATAAACATTCTTAAATCAGGATACATTTTTAAAAAATGAAGAAAACTCTGAGTCTCAAAGTCTCGGATGATGTACTAACACCAATATTGATGTTTATGATTTTAAGCTCTGATGCATTTTATTAAAGATGAGCAAAGTAATAATGCAATACTGACACTGACTGTGTGGATGCAGCGTCACACAACAACTGAAGCATTTCCACTGACCAACATTATTATTTCAAATACTCTATTCACATATTTGTCACATATATGATTCATTTATTCTACAACTGAATATCTAATAATAGGGGAGTTGCTCATTTTTTTTATATAACATTCCTTTTCTACTTAAGAGAAAAATAGATCATAAGAATGTTAAGCGATAGTATGTACTTCAATTATATTAAACTGCAAAAAAATAATTTAAAAAATTATATAAAAATGTGTTTTTTTTATTTTACTTGCTTGTATATTTATTTGTTTATCACTGCAGAACATGTCTGGTTTTCCGGCACAAATATCTAAACATTCTTAAATCAAGATACATTTACTGGAGAAGAAGCAAAATGACTGAAGATATTAAAGACTTATTTAATGAAAAATGTATCAAAATGAAGTGAGTTTGTGCTTAAAACAAAAGAAAAAAATCTCTTCTAATAGGCCATGAGACGGGACCCCAAATTTGGGCTACCGGTACCATTTTGAGGGATTAAATTTCTTTTTGATTTTCATGAAGGTACACATCTCTAGTGTTGGAAAATGTGTGATAGCATCCGATCCATGGTAGCTTTCATGAGAAATCAACACTTATATCATCCTATCTCAAGGTAAGTTGTTCAGTGACTACAAGAGAGAAAAATGCTTCTATAATCCAAACGGTTGTTTTTTGCATTGGAAGAGGCAGTGTCGGGGCTTTAAAATGATGTGTCAACTTTGAGTTGAAAATCGTTTTAAAAAATTGTTCTATTGAACAACAGTTTATGGCGATATGGCTGTTTTGTTTTGTGTTTTGATCCCATGCTTTTTCTGATTTGGACTTTTTCACGGAATTCTATTTGAGAATTTTGTGCAAGTACTTTTCTGGAGGTGTGATGATCGAATGTTTTATGCTGTTTCAGGCTTAAGCCTGTTTTATGCTTCTGCGTCGAATCGACGGCGTACCCCCGCAGACCCCTCTGCGTTGCCGCGAACCCCTCTCCGACCCCTACGCCGTAGCTCGACGTGCACCTTCAAAAAATTGTAACTACGCGTCGAGGCGACGCAGACCGCAAGGGCTGTGATTGGTCTGATGCCCCGCGATGCAACACAACCTGACGCAGAACCATAAAACGGCAACGACGCCGTAGGAGGGACGACGTAGCTACGCCGTGGAGTTGACGCAGAAGCATAATGAGGCCTTTAGTGGTGGTGCTATCCACTTCAACATGGAGAAGGGAATGCCAGAAGACCATGCTTCCTCAGGCTCTGATACCATACAAATACAAATTATACAAATTTGTACAAACTCAATACTCTTATACAAACTCCTATACTAGGCCTGTCACGATAACAAATTTTGCTGGACGATAAATTGTCCAAGAAATTATTGCGATAAAAGATAATATTGATAATAAACGATAATATTGTCGTTCTGAGATCATTTTAATCTAAAATAATGATAATGGCATAATAATGCAGGTACACCTTTTAAAAAAATCAATAAACTTTTATTTCTAAAGACTATTTAACACTGAAAACGGAAAACATTTTAAATATCCGCAATAAATGAACAAAACAACCAAAAACAATAAAAGCAATGGACTCTCATTCTCTGTAAAAAAAAATGCACTTACCAATGTGTGACTTCCGTTCACACTGAGAATCATATGCATCATGTACTGTGTCTGAGCATGCGTCTCATATGAGTAGGCCTGTGTGCTCGCGTCTCATATGTGTCTGTGCGCGGAGAGTTTGTGTGTGTGTGCTCGCGTCTCATTGAGTTTGTGCGCGAGTTTGTGTGTGTGTGTGCTCGCGTCTCATATGAGTATGTGCGCGGAGAGTTGTGCGCGCGCGCGTCTCATATGAGTATGTGCGCGGAGAGTTTGTGTGTGTGTGCTCGCGTCTCATTGAGTTTGTGTGTGTGTGTGCTCGCGTCTCATATGAGTATGTGCGCGGAGAGTTTGTGTGCGCGCGCGCGTCTCATATGAGTATGTGCGCGGAGAGTTTGTGTGTGTGCTCGCGTCTCATTGAGTTTGTGCGCGAGTTTGTGTGTGTGTGTGCTCGCGTCTCATTGAGTTTGTGTGTGTGTGTGCTCGCGTCTCATTGAGTTTGTGTGTGTGTGTGCTCGCGTCTCATATGAGTATGTGCGCGGAGAGTTGTGCGCGCGCGCGTCTCATATGAGTATGTGCGCGGAGAGTTTGTGTGTGTGTGCTCGCGTCTCATTGAGTTTGTGTGTGTGTGTGCTCGCGTCTCATATGAGTATGTGCGCGGAGAGTTTGTGTGCGCGCGCGCGTCTCATGAGTATGTGCGCGGAGAGTTTGTGTGTGTGTGCTCGCGTCTCATTGAGTTTGTGTGTGTGTGTGCTCGCGTCTCATATGAGTATGTGCGCGGAGAGTTTGTGTGCGCGCGCGCGTCTCATATGAGTATGTGCGCGGAGAGTTTGTGTGTGTGCTCGCGTCTCATTGAGTTTGTGCGCGAGTTTGTGTGTGTGTGTGCTCGCGTCTCATATGAGTATGTGCGCGGAGAGTTTGTGTGCGCGCGCGCATCTCATATGAGTATGTGCGCGGAGAGTTTGTGTGTGTGTGCTCGCGTCTCATTGAGTTTGTGCGCGAGTTTGTGTGTGCTCGCGTCTCATATGAGTATGTGCGCGGAGAGTTTGTGCGCGCGCGCGTCTCATATGAGTATGTGCGCGGAGAGCTTGTGTGTGTGTGCTCGCGTCTCATTGAGTTTGTGCGCGAGTTTGTGTGTGTGTGTGCTCGCGTCTCATATGAGTATGTGCGCGGAGAGTTTGTGTGTGTGTGCTCGCGTCTCATTGAGTTTGTGTGTGTGTGTGCTCGCGTCTCATATGAGTATGTGCGCGGAGAGTTTGTGTGCGCGCGCGCGTCTCATATGAGTATGTGCGCGGAGAGTTTGTGTGTGTGTGCTCGCGTCTCATTGAGTTTGTGTGTGTGTGTGCTCGCGTCTCATATGAGTATGTGCGCGGAGAGTTTGTGTGCGCGCGCGCGTCTCATATGAGTATGTGCGCGGAGAGTTTGTGTGTGTGCTCGCGTCTCATTGAGTTTGTGCGCGAGTTTGTGTGTGTGTGTGCTCGCGTCTCATATGAGTATGTGCGCGGAGAGTTTGTGTGCGCGCGCGCATCTCATATGAGTATGTGCGCGGAGAGTTTGTGTGTGTGTGCTCGCGTCTCATTGAGTTTGTGCGCGAGTTTGTGTGTGCTCGCGTCTCATATGAGTATGTGCGCGGAGAGTTTGTGCGCGCGCGCGTCTCATATGAGTATGTGCGCGGAGAGCTTGTGTGTGTGTGCTCGCGTCTCATTGAGTTTGTGCGCGAGTTTGTGTGTGTGTGTGCTCGCGTCTCATATGAGTATGTGCGCGGAGAGTTGTGCACGCGCGCGTCTCATATGAGTATGTGCGCGGAGAGTTTGTGTGTGTGTGCTCGCGTCTCATTGAGTTTGTTGTGAGTGTGTGCTCGCGTCTCATATGAGTATGTGCGCGGAGAGTTTGTGTGCGCGCGCGCGTCTCATATGAGTATGTGCGCGGAGAGTTTGTGTGTGTGCTCGCGTCTCATTGAGTTTGTGCGCGAGTTTGTGTGTGTGTGTGCTCGCGTCTCATATGAGTATGTGCGCGGAGAGTTTGTGTGCGCGTCGGGCTGCCACAAATAAATGAACGTATGGGAAACCCTGCCATGTGACTGACAAGCGCCGCGGCACACAAAAGACCTTGCAACTGACAAGAGGGTTCACCGAGAGTTGTCATCCAGTCTCTTTGGGAGAGAGAGAGAGCGAGAGAAAGAGAGACGAGGAAAACAAACAAGCATGCAAATGGTAATTATCGCGGCTGGAAAAATGATCGAGCTAATTTTTTTTATCTTGCGATAAAACTACCTTGAATCTAATGCTATCACACATTTTTCAAATACAGGGTCATATACCTACACAAAAATCACCATGCGGTTTAATCCCTCAAAAAGGTACCGATCAACCCTCTGTCTCACGGCCTATAATGGGGTCAGAAATTTCCTTTGAATTAAGTTTATTTTTCGGACTCAAGATATCTGGCAGATATTTGTTCTTATTTTAAGCACAAACTCACTAAATATTGATACATGTTTCAGTCATTTTGCTTCTCCAGTAAATGTATCTTGATTTAACAATGTTTAGACATTTGTACTAGAAAACAAGAAAATACTGAGAAAGATTTTGCAGTGCATTATGGGATGCATAGCTCATTAAAATGCATTTTTCAGATACTTTCCTGCTGCACATTAAATGTCATAATCTTGGTTTGGTTAAAGGCTTAGAACTTGTTGAACTCTATAAAGAAAATGCAGAAAAAAGCCTGATTTGAGTCTTCCTCTGGTTCTGACCTTGTTGCCGTTGTTGTACATGGCCACCAGACACAGAAGATGGTACATGTGGCCACACTTTCCCAGTTTGCCCACCACTTCGGGTTTGATGGCCTTGTTGTTCAGCACTCCCTCGTATCCGGACGCTGTGGCCAGTCTCTCCATGCAGATCGTACAATCCTGACGGATATCAAACATGAGTAACACTGACAGACTCCTGCTGACCTAAGACCCGGTCACATGACACTCGTGAATCACATGTGTGCAGGAATCACCTCGTCTGGAGCCGCTTTGACTTTCTCTGTGTACCGGCGAACAACATCCTCCGGGTTTTTCCCTGAAGAACAGAGACGAAACAAATATGATTCAGATCCAAATCACACAGACTTCATCGCAGTGTAGACTTAATCTTGACACTTCAACTCTTTTCTTAATCTATGCCAGTTTAAAAAAAAACATTCATTATTTGTTTACTTGCATAAAATAAAGTATTTTTGTTAAAATCATTCATTGGTTTTTATTTTACTAGCATGTTAAAATAAAGTGTAACAAATAAAAATAATAAATATACTAATATATTAAAAAAAATACACAACTGAAATAAAATTAAATAAAACAATTTATATACACAAATAAAAAATATAAATACATAAATAATCAAAAACAAATGTACACCTACACCTACACTTAAATGTTAATAAAATCAAACAAAATGTACAAAATAAAAAATATACATAAATAATAATAAAATAATATATAAGTAAAAATAAAACATTTCTACACACCTTTGTTAAGCTGTTTACTTAAAAAATAAAACACAACACAACAAAACATAGTATGCATAGTGATCCGGGTGTATGTTTGTGTAGTGCACATCAAGATTGTTACTGGATGTTTATTTGACAGGGACAAAATAACATTACTGTGCGATTCTGAATAGGAGTTGCTCTATAAATACTGTATGCTTTTAGCTAATAGCTATTTTGCAGCATTTACCGCTGGTTAAGAGCTTCAGGAACACAAGATGGCAGACACAAGCTCGTGTGTTTATTTGGCTTCATGTGATTGTGGAAAACCAAAGACAAACTCCAGATTTTAAAGCTCTTCATTTTCTACACCACTACTTTAGATCGAAATACTTTTTACATTGAAAGATCCTAAAGAGAAGATTTTCCATATTTATTTATTTATCAAAATAGTCTTCAAACTCTGCTTCAGTGTGTATTCCTCAAAGCGCCTCGTGACCTTTAGCGCATGAACACACACCTGCTGTCGGACTGTCAATACACCACTGATCCTGCTACTTGACTTCAGCAGAACGGAAGCACACACACTTACAGACGTGTGATGATGAGCAGATCAATGCTAACACACTTCAGGAGTTGTAATGCGGTTGTGTAAGAGAAACCTTGTTACTTTCCATTACTTGTTTCACTCTGTGTGTGTAAAGTCTGTTCTGCTCAGATCAGCAAAAAAGTGAGAATCAATCGCTAGACAAACACACACACAAGAATACAAACAAACACTCACACACACACAATACACACTCTTACACACACTCACACGCACAGACAGACTCTCACACACAGACACAGACACTCTCTCTCACACACACACGCACAGACAGACACACTCTGTCACACACTCATACACACACTCAGACACACACACACACTCAGACAGACACACACTCACGCAGACAGACTCACACACTCACGCAGACACAGACACACACACACTCACGCAGACACAGACACACACACACTCACGCACCCACACTCACACTCACACAGACACACACTCACGCAGACACACACTCACGCAGACACAGACACACACACACTCACGCAGACACAGACACACACACACTCACGCACACTCACACTCACACAGACACACACTCACGCAGACACACACTCACACAGACACACACTCACGCAGACACAGACTCACGCAGACACAGACTCACGCAGAAATACACACTCACGCAGACACAGACTCACACACTCACGCAGAAACACACACACACACTCACACAGACACAGACTCACGCAGAAACACACACACACACTCACGCAGACACACACACACACACACTCAGCCAGACACACACTCACGCAGACTCACACTCACGCAGAGACAGAGTCACACACTCACACACACACTCACACACACACACACGGCCTCTGCTGCCTGACCTTTGCGCAGGTGTTTTTTCTTGGTCTTGCGTCGGATGCTGTTGATTCCCGGCACAGGTTTGATGTCGCTCTTGTTGAGCGCCGGCGGGTGCAGGACGGGTTTAGGGGCGCGGGTCAAACACACCGGCAGCCCGGCCGCGCACAGCAGGATCCCCGTCATTCCTGACGCAAACACAACCTATATTACATGCTTTCATTTCATATCATACAGTTTATGTGTGAAGCTTTTTTATACCATGCCAATAAATAAAGCAGTTTTGTATCTGATTCTTAAATTATTCCAGATTTTGCCTCTTTTTTTATCATTCGTTGTTACTTATTTCACTTGTATGTTACAATAAAAAATAAATAAATAAAATAGATTAAAAACTATTTCTATACACACTGGGTACAGATTTCAGCTATTTACTTAAAAAATATAAAATAAAATAAAATAATAAAACAGTATTATATACTTCTGTACAGAGTTAAGCTGTTTACTTGCAAAATAAAATAAAAATAATAAAACAATTTTCATATACCTTTGAAGTTAAGCTGTTTACTTGCAAAATAAAATAAAAATAATAAAATAAACCATTTTTGAGTCTTTACTTTTTACAATTTTAAAAATCATAACTTTGCAGAGTTAAGCTGTTTACATGCAAAATAAAAATAATAAAATAAATTAAACCATTTTTATATAACTTTGTACAGAGTTATTACTTGTTTAATAAAAAAATGTATATACCTTTGTACAGTTGTTTACTTGCAAAATAAAACAAAATTAAAATTAAAAAAATGAATAAACCTTTGTACAGAGCTAATCTGTTTACTTCCTAAATCTAAACAAATAAATATATAATTTTATTTGCTTATATATATATATATATATATATATTCCTTTGTACAGAGTTAAGCTGTTTACTTGCAAAATATTAAAATAAAATAATAAAAGTTTTGTTATTTTTACACTAAGTTGAGTTGGATTTGAACCTTATGTTCTTGTGTTGTACCTGCTAAGGCCGGGTGGACGGGTCCCGGTCCAGTGAGATTCTTCACCGGGAGTGCAGGAACCCTGAAGACAGACATCAACACACTCAATGATCCGTTTCAACTCAAACATTCCCAGCTGATGTACAATAAGAGACCATCATCCAACCCTCTGATGATGAATGAACATACCGGTACGTCCAAAACACTTGGACTAAAACAGCCGAAAACTCACACACTTCCTCATGTGGAAACGCCCAATCAAATTAAGTTCTGAACAAACCAATCAGCATCCAGTGAGAAAAACAAGTCCGAAACACCATCAGATAACACATGTGAAGAGAAAGCTGCAGATCTGTTCATCTGAATATCATCTTAATTACATCAGCGGGGAGAAGACGCATCATTACAGCTTATCGGATCACATGAGGAACAAAAACTAATTAATAAAGCACAGAAAATGAGACTTTCATCCCTGAGGAGAGAAGATCAGCCTCTCCAGCACATAAACAGGCATTCGTCTCAAATCAAGTGAATCTCACTGTTGTTTACTTAAACGCCCTGATATCTTTCAGGCACAGTAAAAAATTTAAAACTAGTTTCCATTTCTAATCCTATTTCAGCTATAAATGCAGCATCGTCATCATCACTCTCTATCTGGTTTCATTTCTCTTGTTTACTCTGATTAGATCTAGTGGCTGAAACTACATGCTATTATAGGATGCAAGGTTATTAAAGTTTTTATTTTATTTTTGTGCAGAGTTAAGATGTTTACTTGCAAAATAAAAAAATACAAATATTAATTAAAACTATAATAGCATCTCAATTATATTAAAGTAACACTGCTAGGATGTTGTGGGTGGTTGCCAAGGTGTTGCTATGTGGCTGCAGTAGAATGATAATTATTTAGAACCTTTATGGATATACAAACACTATAACAAATGGTTATAAGCAATTTGATTTAATATTGGATTTCATACTGAGTGAATACTGATGTAAACTGGGTATTTCTAGTACTCTAAACTTCAGGTTGTACTAAAAAAAACACACAAACCTCATCAACACTGAAATGATCCCTAACAATACTGCAGTAGCATGAGACTCTTTGGATACTTTGGTATACTTACACATATATATATAAATATACATATATATATATATATATATATATATATACACACACCATGATACTGAATGTTTAACAATGGTATTTGAAACTGCAAAGTACTTCAATTAGCCTGTAGGTCATCTGATAAATGGAATTATTTAAAAAAAAACTCAATAGAAATCATAATATAAAATAAAAAAAACAAAAAAAACAAATAAAAAATAAAATAAAATGAAATGATTTTTGCTCAACTGATCTATATGTTAAAATGATTAATTAAGATGTTTGAAATGTACATTTGATCAATTGAATTATTGCATTACTCAAATAACATTAAATAATAAAATAAAATATTGTCTCAATTAGCCTATAGATCTTTTAATAAATGGAATTACATAACTCAATGAATTAATAAAATAAAATAAAATATAAAAATAAAATATCAAAATAAAATAAAATAATTCTGCTCATTTGGCCTATAACTTAGATTAGTAATTAATATCTTTAAAATGTACATCTGATAAAGGAATTATTAGCCTACATAACAAATAAAATATAAACCTTTCTACAGGGTTAAGCTGTTTACTTGTTTACATTCAAATAAAACAAAAATGAAACCATTTCTATACACCTGCATACAGAGTTAAGCTGTTTACTTGGAGTAAACCAGAGCGTCTCATATCGAAACTGTCGCACTCATCTCGTCTCTCTCCTGTTACAGATCTCAAACTCTTTCTGTTTTCCTCGTGATCGAGTCACTGAACCAACATGAGAAGATCCTACCGTCTGTCCTCCGACGAGTCTTCATCCGTATCCATCATCTCTCCTGCTCTCACGAAACAACACACACTTCCTTTTTTGATCTCACACTCGCTCACAGGAAGTAAAACAGGAAGTCAGTCGTTGAGTTGAATAGAATTGTGAAACCCGTTAGTGTTTATATGTAAAGCAAGCCAAAAACAACACTGAAATGGCCAGATGTTCTAAAGCTCTTTAGAAAACGGAGCTGCTTCAAATACCCTTACGAAAAGTACTTCAACGTACTAAATGATTAAGATATATCTGAATTACAACATATAACACTGTGAATCATACATAGGCCTATATTCATAATTGAAGGGATGTTCATAATGGCACTAAACTATGAATTCAGATTGAATGATTCTGCTCAATTCTATTCAAGTGTTTGTGTGGAAGCCAAGCGGCAACCTCCCTGTCTCTCTCTTGAAACCAACACAAAAGTGAATTAAACTGTAATTCATCGCCTGGCCACAACTTTACAGCACAAAATAATATGTTTACAGCCTGGTGTTTAAAGTGGCTTTGGTCTATACAGCTAATTTTGCCCTTCATGACAACTGTGAGGGGGGTGAATTTTTATATAACTCATCCGTTTAAATTATATTAAAGGGATAGTTCACCCAAAAATTACTCTCCCTCGTGTTGTTCAAACCCGTAAGACCTTCGTTCATCTTCGCAACACGAATTATACAGTGGCTCAATCTTAAGTTTATCAAGCGACGAGAATACTTTTTGTGCGCAAAAACAAACAAAAATAATGACTTTATTTCAACTATTAATTTCCTTCTCTGTGGGCCTCGAGTGAGTTCACTAGTGTAACAGCGCAGCGCTTCTGTGTTGTACGTCACACGTAGGCTCACTATTGGCCGACGCTGGTCATGTGTGTGATGCGTGTGACGTACAACACAGAAGCGCTGCGCTGTTACACTAGTGAACTCACTCGAGGCCCACAGAGAAGGAAATTAATAGTTGAAATAAAGTCATTATTTTTGTTTGTTTTTGCGCACAAAAAGTATTCTCGTCGCTTGATAAACTTAAGATTGAGCCACTGTAGTCACTTGGACTATTTTAACGATGTCTTTAATAACTTTTCGGGGAACAAGTTTCAATCCCTTAGAAGCCTATGGAGGAGTGATCCAGCTGTCAGATTTCATCAAAAATATCTTAATTCGTGTTCCGAAGATGAACGAAGGTCTTACGGGGTTGAACAACATGAGGGAGAGTAAATACTGACAGAATTTACATTTTTGGGTGAACTATCCCTTTAAGCCTTAAATTTCTGCATAATTAAGGGTGTGTCCACTTTTGAGTGACAGGTGGATTGCCGCTGCTATGGTCATAAGTCATCACTAGCCGTTTGTCTGCTGTCTGTTAGCCGTCACGTTACCTCAGCTAATTGTCTGACTGTAAAAATAAATTAATTCCAGCCACTAAACTTGACATCTCTGCCGTGTTTGTGACGCGCTGCCAAGATGGCGACGGTCAGCTACGCCCACTTTAGGCTTCAAAAACGGTCTTCAGAAACCTACGGGTGACGTCACGGACACTACGTCCATATTGTTTTACAGTCTATGGTGGAAGCTATTAGCGCTCTTCCTGCATGACGTGTGGCGCTAGCGTGATCACATGCATTTAACTTAAAATACTCCGGCATTTTTGGTCTTACTTTAAGAGTAGCTTAATATGTCATTTAAAAACTGACGAACTGTGTTTGTGTGCACTCATAATAACTAAACATTGTGCTTTCTGCCGCCTCTGTGAACTTGAGCGCATCAAAAAATAACCATGAACTTTCCTCACAGACTTGAGAAATACATCTATTGAAAGCTTGAGCATCTATTTTAATGAACCGAATCAAATGGAAAACAATTATTCTCAGATTATGTTATGAAACGTGCATAGATGCGTGCAGTTCTGCGCAGATGATGAGTCAGCATCGTCGACTTCATCACTGCAGACCAAAACACAGAAATCTATACATTATTAAAATGTTCACAGCCTCCTCGCTGTTTTTCACGACACATTCATAATCATTACTGCCGGTGCGCTGGCACGCTTTATGCGGCATTGATTAGGCTATGTACAGTATAGGCAATTAAAGGCTCATTGTTATGATTTGGGTTATTAATATACATATGCGATTAGTCGACTAATCGCTTAAATTACATTACCCTATTGATTACATTATGATGATAACATAACACAACATAATATCATAACTTAACACTGTAAAACAACAAACACAACATAACATAACATACTGTAACACAACACAACATATAACGCAACATAACATACTGTAACAACAACATAACAAATGCAACATAACATACTGTAACACAACAACATATAATGCAACATAACATACTGTAACACAACTAACACAACATAACACTGTAACAACAACAAAACGCAACATAATATCATGACATTACATACTGTAAAACAACAAACAACATAACATAGTGTAACACAACATAACAAAACACAACAGAACATCACACAACATAACATAACACAACATAACACAACATAACGTACTGTAACACAACAAAACATAACATACTGTAACACAACATAACGCGACATAACATACTGTAACACAACACAACATAACATACTGTAACAACAACATACAACGCAACATAACATACTGTAACACAACAAACACAACATATCACACAACATAACATACTGTAACACAACTAACACAACATAACATACTGTAACATAACAAACACAACATATCACACAACATAACATACTGTAACACAACTAACACAACATAACATACTGTAACAACATAACAAAACGCAACATAATATCATGACATTACATACTGTAAAACAACAAACAACATAACATACTGTAACACAACATAACAAAACACAACAGAACATCACACAACATAACGTACTGTAACACAACAAAACATAACATACTGTAACACAACATAACGCGACATAACATACTGTAACACAACACAACATAACATACTGTAACAACATACAACGCAACATAACATACTGTAACACAACAAACACAACATATCACACAACATAACATACTGTAACACAACTAACACAACATAACATACTGTAACATAACAAAACGCAACATAATATCATGACATAACATACTGTAAAACAACAAACAACATAACATACTGTAACACCACATAACAAAACATCACACAACATAACATAACACAACATAACACAACATAACGTACTGTAACAAAACATAACATACTGTAACACAACAACATACAACGCAACATAACATACTGTAACACAACATAACGCAACATAACATACTGTAACACAACACAACATAACATACTGTAACACAACAACATACAACGCAACATAACATACTGTAACACAACAAACACAACATATCACACAACATAACATACTGTAACACAACTAACACAACATAACATACTGTAACAACATAACAAAACGCAACATAATATCATGACATAACATACTGTAAAACAACAAACAACATAACATACTGTAACACAACATAACAAAACACAACAGAACATCACACAACATAACATAACACAACATAACACAACATAACGTACTGTAACACAACAAAACATAACATACTGTAACACAACAACATACAACGCAACATAACATACTGTAACACAACATAACGCAACATAACATACTGTAACACAACACAACATAACATACTGTAACACAACACAACATAACATACTGTAACACAACAACATACAACGCAACATAACATACTGTAACACAACAACATAACATACTGTAACACAACAACATACAACGCAACATAACATACTGTAACACAACATAACATAACATACTGTAACACAACAACATACAACGCAACATAACATACTGTAACAGAACAAACACAACATAACATCACACAACATAACATACTGTAACACAACTAACACAACAAAACGCACTAACACAACAAAAAATGATTCTGCTCAACTGGCCTATTAATTACGTTATGATGAATAATGAAGATGTTAGGGTTAAACATGCATCTGATCCATGGAATTATTAAATAATGACAATGAATAAAAGATATATATAACATATATGATAAAATAACATAAGATGATGATAAGATGAGATATGCCAGATGCCCAAATTATAACGGGTCTCACTTTAATTTTTAACTTCAAAATAAAAACATTTGTTACTATACAAAACTAAATGAATTATTGCATTCACAAAGCTCACATTAACAAATAGACACGAAAACATTAATATGCAAAATAAAATAAATACACAGATCACTGGCACTCACTAACCTCAAAACTCTTCAGATGAAATTAATCTCACAAACGTTCATCTTCAGTGAAAAGTGAATTGCATAAATGAGTTGAGTTTTTGCAGTCAAGAAGAAAACTGAATTATGGTGTTTTGGTGCAAACTATAGAAATATAGATCACTTACAATAGTGAGTTTGTGGCATCAGAATCTGTCCGACTGCGGCCTCTAGTGGCGGTGCAAAATCACACACAACTTCCTCAAAACATCATAACCAGAAGTGTTTCTATAGCCTTTCATCATCAAAAAACAACTGTACCCGTATGTTGATACTTTTCTTTTGACCCTGTTATTAATATGAGATATAAATGGTCTTTATCTGCAATAGAGTCGTTCACAAGCTGCATGTACAAGAACTTCATTGCTGACAAACGATAGAAGACATTTTCTAAAAGGGATTGCAGGTAAAAATCACTTTATCTGACGCTCTTTTTGTTCTCAGTTTTAAAAGTATCCTGGTATTATTTCAATGTAACTGCTAGAAACTGTTCAGTGCGTGAGTTAACTGAGCGAATGAATCAAACTGAGCCGTTTGAAAAGATTCATTTGAGAAAATGGCATTGTCTGATTCTTAACAGCTGTTTGCGTGCTCCGTTTCCTGTTAGCACTGATATTTTTGTGAATTCTGACTAAACCAGATATTGCTGTAAATTTTACACCTCAATAAAAAAAAATAAAAAAAAGATTCTTAACAGCTGATTGCACTGCAAAAAATGAGTTTCTAGTTTAGTTTTTTTGTCTTTTTCCACTACAAATATCTAAACATTTGTCAAGTCATTTTGCTTCTCAAGAAAATGTATCATGATTTAAGAATTTTTTTATTTTTGTACTGGAATACAAGACAAAGATATGGAGGAAGAACATAAAAACACAACATGATTGCTGGTATACTGTCCGGGAAAATGATTCTCAGGTTGTATATCTTCATTGTCAGACAAGGATTTATCAGTATTTATTATTTATCAGGGGTAAATGCCACTGTAAAAAGGGTGAAAATAGTTTCAGACAGAGAGTGAAACCTGTTAAACAGAAAATTGTTGCCAGACCTCACTATCTGGGTAGTGAATAGACAATGTAATCGCATTAGTATGAAAACCTATGAGAGATGTTCACTAAAGCTGTTCTGTCTGTGCGAGTGTTCATGTCACACAGCTGAGAGATCGACAGCGGTGTTCACTGCACATGATGCTTGTTTATACCATGCTATCTGCGTGTGTGTGTGGGTGTGTGTGTGTGTGTGTGTGTGTGTGTGTGTGTGTGTGTGTGTGTGTGTGTGTGTGTGAACCACGCTCATCCTGTGTGTGGAACCGCTCGCCTGGGAACAATGCAAACTTATCTGTCTTTACACTCTTTCTCTCTCGCCCTCTTCGTCTCTGCGCTGCTCTCTGTGTTTCTGCTGAAGTGTGTTTGTGGGTTCAGAGATGTGGTTTCATCGCAACTTCACATTTCCTAGGATTTACACCCCTTCATTAGGTGCTTTACTGTGTGTGTGTGTGTGTGTGTGTGTGTGTGTGTGTGTGTGTCTCTGCTGAGGCTCCGTTTTGCCTTGATCCATTATTCATCTTCCCCTTGTGTATCACAGCCTGGATGGCAAACGATTCACACAAACACAAACACACACACTCGTATGCGGTTTAACTCGACCAAAGACACACTCAAACAATGATTTTCACACGCTCAGAGGAAAGGACAAGATTTATAGATGCACTACAGCAGCAATGCGTGTGAGTGTGTGCGCGTGTGTGTGTATATGAGAGAGAGAATGTGCGTGTGTGAGAGAGTGTGTGAGTGTGTACGAGAGAGAGAGAGAGAGAGAGAGAGAGAGAGAGAGAATGTGCGTGTGTGTGTGTGTGTGTGTGTGCGTGTGTGTCTGTGTGTGTGTGTGTGTGTTTCACAGTGTGTTTGACTGATTCACTGTCACAGTCCAAAAGGACACTATTGATTATTTCCCTGTTCAAGGCAATCAATCTCTACAAAACTGAAAAGCATCAATAAACAAAGAAAAGTGATGCAAAAAGACTGCAAACAGTTAAAAATAAAGATATTCAAATGAATTATAGACAGAACGATAGAACGATAGATCGATAGAACGATAGATCGATAGATCGATAGAACGATAGATAGAACGATAGATAAATAGATAGATAGATAGAACGATAGATAAATAGATAGATAGATAGATAGAACGATAGATAGAACGATAGATAAATAGATAGATAGATAGATAGATAGATAGATAGATAGAACGATAGATAGAACGATAGATAGAATGATAAATAGAACGATAGATAGAACGATAGATAGAATGATAAATAGAACGATAGATAGAACGATAGATAGAACAATAGATAGAACAATAGATAGAACAATAGATAGAACAATAGATAGATATATAGAACGATAAATAGAATGATAGATAGATAGAACGATAGATAAAACGATAAATAGAACGATAGATAGATAGAACGATAGATAGAACGATAGATAGAACGATCGATAGAACGATAGATAGATAGATAGATAGATAGATAGATAGATAGATAGATAGATAGATAGATAGATAGATAGAACAATAGAATGATAGATAGATAATCTCTTACCCAGGAGGAATGGATCCTCTGCTCGTCGTCACCGTGATCCGCTGTGTTCCCGGCCGGTTCAGATTATTCTGCCCGTTAATAGTAAGCGTGTGATTGGTGGGAAGCGTCACGAGCGCAGGAACACAGGAGAAACTCCCCCCGTTCATCTCCATCTTCCCACCTCCACCTCCACCTCCACCCATCTTTATGTTGTTATGGTGTCCCCTAGCAACAGTCGTCGTGGGCGACCAGAGGGAGGAGCCAGCGAAGGTGTTGCTCTGCCTGACGACAGCACTCGTCGGGTCCGTCCCGTAGAGTCGCCGTCTCTGTTGAAGAGCCAAGATGGCGTTTGACGCGGCCCGTGTGCTGTGGACCAGCATGCATTGCTGGCATGTGCACGGGGTTCCCGAGTTGGTGCCCACAGGCCAGGACTGGGATTTGGGGATTGATCCGGCGATTAGCGGATACGCGAGGTCCATCCGCCGACGAATGCGCCGCTTTCTCTGACTCTGCCGGTTGGTTTGGGACATCCCGTCGAAGTCCACCAAGTAGCAGAAGCCCAGCGAGCTCAGGTCCAGCCAGGGGTGCTGCTTCTCGTACGCGTTCTGGATGCTCACGCACAACTCCATGTCATAAGCAGTCCAGGACCCACAGTCGTTTTCCCATTCCCACACGATGCCCTTTCCCGGAGACGAGGACGGGTCGTAGAAATTGCGCTGGACGGGTCGCATTGTGCCTGTAAGAAAGAGAGAGAGCTGATGAAGAACTAATACAGTGAGCTAATGCAGTGCAAGATAAAAGCATCTGCCAAATGCATTAAAATGTCAATGTAAAAAACTTTACTGATTTATCAACCCTGTTCTCACTTTTACATTCTTAAATCAAGATATATTTCCTGGAGAAGCAAAATTACTGATGATATTAAGACTTGTTTAAAATCCCCCTGTGGTGAAAATCCATCTTTTAATGTTGTTTATGTCTATCTGGTGTTTTTAATATGCTTTAAGACAAATCATGTGTAAATTCATAAGTCGACAGCATTGCTGAGTATTTTCTCCTTAAAACTGCAGTGAACCAAAGACAGTCTCAAAAACACGCTTTGAAATCGCTGGTGTTTCTGACGTCACAAACTACCTTGTAACCAATCAGATCAACGTGTGATCGTCAACCAGTGGATCTCTGAGTGAGTGAGTGAGTGGAGGCGGGGCTCATTTGCATATTCATAGAACCGTGCATACTAAATGAGGCAAGGGTGTCGAGTTACATTCAAGATATTTTAAGGCATGAATAAATTTTATTAAAGGAAAAAAACGGTTACAAATATAATTTTGGTGATCAAAGATGAGTTTTAAGGGATACAATTATTGACTACAGGGGGACTTTAATGAAAAATATATCAAAATTAAGTGAGTTTGAGGCTCATAGGGAAATAATTCATAGGGAAAACAAGGTTATTTTTCTGATCCAATTGACAGATAATTTAAGCATTTAAATAATTTTGATAATTTTATATAAAGCAAGACTTAATATCTTCAGTCATTTTGCTTCTCCAGAAAATGCGTCTTGATTTAAAAATGTTTAGATATTTGTACTGGAATATTCCAAGTCTTCTGAGACCAAGCGATTGCTTTGTGTGACAAAAGGCCCTGTCATTTTCATTTTTCAGAAATGACACACTGCAGCTTTAAACTCAGATCCAATCAAATGATCTGCAATGTACAATTAGATATTGAAATGACAGTTGAATCATAAGCTTTCTCAGATGTGAGTTTGATAAGAAGCTCCAGACCGGATGGATGTGACGGAAGGAAGATGGGAAGAGGAAGAGGAGAGGTGAAGGAGAGCAGCGCGAGCGTGCACACACACACACACACATCAGCACGACTGACCTTGAGTTTCCACAACCCAACCCTGACTCTCCCACGAATCATAACAGCGTTACTGACCTGAGGTCAGACCTCAAAGTGTCACATCCTAAAACTGAATCCGAAAGGTTTCGTTAAAGCTGCGAACGTTCCTCATTTGGATTATAATTATTGACAGCGGTTACAGATGAAGTTTCACACACTTGCTTGTTATTGCAAATTCTACAAAAGTAGAATAAAGATGAGTATGAGTAAAGATGTTGCATTACGTAGTTTTTATAAAGTACATCAGAGTCAAACTCTTGAAAATGTAAACTTTGATTATTTACACGGAGACAAACGAACAGCATGGAAGTAAAGAGCTAAAGTTAGTCGATTCGTGATAAAGTGTGAAAGTATTATTATACTGATTTGCATATTAAACGGAAGGAAAAAACATCACAGAATTAATCAAATCCATCGTACCTGGATTGACAGTGAAAAACAGAAGTCTGATTACCAGTTAAAACAATATTTTTTAACAAGAGAAAAACATCAGAATATTTAACATCCCGTCAAATGAAAGTAGTAAAATTATTTAAAATCCACCCATTCGTTGCCATATTGTGATATAAAAACCAACTAATGTGATTTACATTATTGTATCTCACTGTATATAACCCATAAATGATCGGATATGAAAATGCACTGACTAACAAGAATTACAGTCGACTCGACAGATCTGGAGATTTTGTCCGTTCCTCATTTCCTGGAACTGCATGACGAGATAAAAGTTTCCGCAGGACTAATCATGACGCTCTGACTTTACTACAGACTCAATGTGACTTACAGCAAGGTCATGTGTGTAAACGTGAACATACACAACATAAATCACACATAAAGATGCAATGTGTGTGTGTTAGCGGAACAACAGTGAACCACTACGATTCCATTGGCTGTGAATCTGTTCAAGTGTAATTCTGATTAGGGCCGTGTGATACGGACAAAAAAAAAAAAAAATACTACCACGATTTTGAAACAATATTTCTTTACACATATTTGTCTGTATCATTTTTTGGAAGCTGGCTTTGATGATATTTTCAGGCACCATATATTTGCATAAATATTGTCATAAGGTGTGTAGTTCGCAAATGCCTTTACTATTGGTTTTTTTTTTGGTTTCTTGCTTTCTTCCGTGTCGTAATAATAAACCCGCTGGCGGAAAAATCCTGCGGTTTAGAAATTGCACGTTCGCATATTATTACGATTTTGATTAATCACACAGCCCTAATTCTGATGAGGTTTTACATTATTTGGAATATGTAGTGATCAGCCTCAGATATACACACTCACTCTCTCTCTCTCACACACACACACACACAAAACTCACACACACACAAAACTCAAACACACAAAACTCTCACACACTCTCTCTCACACACTCTCTCTCACACACTCTCTCTCACACACTCTCTCTCACACACTCTCTCTCACACACTCTCTCTCACACACTCTCTCTCACACACACACACACAAACAAACACACACAAAAACTCACACACACACAAAACTCACACACACACACTCTCTCTCTCACACACACAAACAAACACACACACACACACACAAAAACTCACACACACACAAAACTCACACACACACAAAACACTCACACACACACAAATCTCACACACACACAAATCTCACACACACACAAAACTCACACACACACAAAACTCACACACACTCTCTCTCACACACACACACACAAACAAACACACACACATGCACACACAAAAACTCACACACACACACACAAAACTCACAGACCAACACACACACACTCTCTCTCTCACACACACACACACACACAAAACTCACACACACACAAAACTCAAACACACACACAAAACTCACACACACACACAAACTCTCACACACACACAAATACACACAAACAAACACACTCTCTCGCACACACACACAAACAAACACACACACCAATACACACAAACACACACACAGACACACACAATAGGATGTTCTGTTCTCAGACTTCCACTGAGACCAACACTTGAACACAGAGTTAAGGAAAACAGACACACACTTTCTCCATGTCCTTCCTGAACGCTCTGGTCACGTCCCGTCGGATCGTCTGATGATTTTATCCTCATCTGTCCTCTTCCCTGAACCCAAACCTCACACTTTCCCTTTACACTCGCTCATCCGGTCTCTCATCCTGCCGGTCCGTGTGTCGTCTCCTGTCTCGGTCTCACGGCATCATCAAGTCTGATCCATGTGCAGATTATTCTGCTTAAGACTCGCTCACTGATCCGGAAACACAACATCTGACTCAATGTATAAATATTGATTTCTAGATCTGAAAAGTCAGGTAAATAAAAAAAAATATATTTTTCATTAATTTTTATACATGTTTTGTACAGTTTAAACATTATTCTAGTAATGCCAAGCTCTAAAGTACCTGAAAGTAAAACAATATATATTTTACTAATATATATCGAACGACTGGAAAAGTTGTGTGGCCTTCGAATATTGTTGTATTTTTATATTTTTATATTTTACTAAAGTTAACATTATTTATTTTATTATAATACATTTAAAATAATATTAATTATATGTATTAAACGTTTAATATTTTATTTCACCCCCTCAACAACTGAAAACCTGGATATGTGAGGTAGCCTAATTTTAACTGATTTCTAGACCGGGAAAAGTCATGTAAATTAATACAATTGTAAAGAGTAATGGGTATTTTTACGCATGTTGAGTACAGTTTATTTATTTTATACACTTTGCTACTTACGCCAATCTATCAAAGGGCCTTTGAATATTGATGCAAATTTAAATTAATTTCTTTATTATTATTATTTATTTCAATCGATTTATTTAATTAATTAACATTTATTTTATTATACGATATATACAACATTATAAAATAATAAAAATTATGAATATTAAAGACATTTATTATTTTAATTCACCAAATCAACAACTGAACAATATGTGACGTAGCCTAATTTTACAAGAGATTTCTGAATTTCTATATCTGGAAAAGTCAGGTAAATTAATAAAAAATAATATTTTTCTTGTTATGCAAAGCTCTAAAATATTTTATCAGGTAAAAATCTAGAGTTAAAAAAAAAAATTTTTACTAAGAAATCCCGAACGACAGGAAAAACTCCTTCGAATATTGTTGTAAAACGTTGCACTGTGTCATCAGATCTGATAATAAACCGGCATTTGCAATATGTTAACAAAGGGAATTTATAATGTTCTTTTTAGTTTGGACAAACTCCAAATCTGATTTGATCTGAATACAGATACAGATCACTCTGCCATTGTAACAGATACAGATATTGCTCTGCTCATGTGAACCCTGCGAGACTGCTAGTTAGCAGAGAGTTACTCTAGAGTTTGCAGGAAACAACGACTTAAAAGACTGTAGCTCTAAGCCATGACTGCAGAGGACCCAAAACACACACACACACACACACACACACACACACGTGTAGATGCATCGTGACCGTCCTGCGCCAAAGGAAGTTGGTACAAAAGTGTCCGCTGCCCCTGTGATGCCCAGTGTGTGAGCGTCAGCGCCAATTATGCCCACTTGACTAAACAGATTCACACAGTATACAGTATGATGTACTACAGTAAACTCAGAGGGTACAGTAGATGCTTTGCTGTGATGCAGCTTTTGGTGTCAAGTGTTTCAGATAAGACCACTGTATTTCCTGCAAGAGAAACCCAGAGCACATTCTCACACACACACACACACACACACACGGTGGAAAACCCCGTGATAAACCAAAGCTGTTCAACACCTCCACTATTCCCACACACTGTATGGGGGCGGAGCCTCTAATCAAACAATCTGGGGGCGGAGCCTGTCATTTTACTGCATTCAAGTCATGTCAGAAAAATGTTATTTAAGATAAGCAATGAAACAATCATAGTGGAATCAGGGGTTAATATGGTTTACTAAAACCAAACCATAAAATGCATTGTTGTTACTTGCAATAAAATAAACATTACCTGAAATAAATTATACGCAAGTTGCCAAGGCAATATTTCTCTTTTCATTTAGTTTGAGCTGAAGTACTAAAATAAAATAAAAAAACAGAAATGAGAATAAAAACAACAAACATAACAATATAGACATTTAAAAAAACAATATTGCATAAATATTTCTAAATTAAATACAGTATTAAAATTGCTCAAACTGTACAGAAAATGCAAAAATAAAAAATAATTCAAAATATAAAAAATAATAATAGTATCTCAATGATACTAAAATAACACTATTAATCAGAGATTTTGACATCACTTTAGGAAATGTGTTGCTAAGCAGAACAAACTACAAACCAGTTTTATTGTATTGTCATGATTAATATTTAAAATTACTTTTTATTTTAATTTTAGTAATAGTTTTAGAAACTTTGTTGCATGCATTTGTCATTTTTATTACTTTTTAAAACATATATCTGTCGTTTTTTAGAATTTATGTAAGTTTTAGTTATTTTAGTAGTTCAAGTTAATCTAAATAGAGTTTACACTTTTTATATTTTATTTCATTTCAGTTAACGTTTATTTTATTGCATGTAACAAATATGTTTTTTTTTTAATGGTTTTAGTTTTAGTTAACATTAATAATCTTGTGTCAAACTTCATGCAAGAAAGTGAAATAAGCGTAGAACTAAAGGACGTGGCGTGTCCTGGCTGATTATAATTCACCTTGAGACTGCAGATCCTTCTAAGAGCACATTTGGCTGTCATTCCTAATGAGCAAAGTGGAAACTGTGGCCCTACGCTACTCCATTTTGGATCGGCCGCATGGGGAGCTCCTGCCAAAAAGCATCTGGCTGATATTATTCATCCCACCAGTCAAGACAAGACAAGTGCTGACCAGAGAGAGAGAGAGAGGGGAGGTGTCTTGGCTCTCCTACATCACCTTTACAGGTTAATTGTTTTAAAATGCTTCAGTGTGCAAACGTGATGAGAATAAAGAAGAGGCTGCTGTAATGAACTGCCCTGCAAGTTCAACAACTCATCTGTCAGATGGCCTGTAAACACAGACATGACGCCTACATCAGCAGCGTGTGATGTGTCAATATTCTGACTCGACCAATGGCGTGAGTTTGGGGGCGGTACTACCTGTGTTTCTGACAAATAGAAGATAAGAGGGATAACAATCATTATTGTTTGGTGCCATTAGTGGTGCAGAAATTAACCAGCAGCTCCAACATACACGTATGTTTCCAAAAGTTTGGGGTCTGTAAAAAAGCGTTATTCAAAGTGTTGATAGAATTTCCACTGAAACGGGAAGAGAGGGCGGGACATATTGAGCAGCTCCTCCCCTTTTTTAAATAGCCAATAGCGTTTAGTTTATATCACAGCTCAGCCAGAGCCGTGGTTTCCTACTAATCTCTAATCGTTTCTCCTTCGAATCTCCTCCATATCGCTTTAAAATACAGCATTCTGTGCCGATTTCAATGAGTCCTATAAGTTTTGTGGTCCGCATCGACTACCTGTGGTTGTGTGGAGTATATTACAAAGGTTTACAAGAAATTAAAAGTTAATATTACTCATAAATAAAAACAATTAATATTATTAATAAATATATTTTTTTATGTTTTCCTCAATTATTTCTACTCAATTTTATTCGTTAATGTTCCAAATACAGTTACTCAGATCTACTTTTTTTTTAACTTACATTTACTCAGTTTATATGGCATAATGTAATTGATTTCATTATCATAAAATGATTTCAATACATAAAATGTATTCAATATTTTTAAATGTAAAAATGTTTCACCAAAAAAATGGAGTAAATCATAGTAAAAGTTTTTAGAGTGCACTAGCTTATAGATAGGTAAGACTAACATAATCATCCTAAACATGATAATCATTAAATTTTATTTAACTATTCAATTTCTGTACCTGAAAACTACTGTTAGGACAAGCTAAAAAAAAAAGGACAAAGCACTGTTTTTAGAATACTGAATAGAATAGAATAGAATGGAGTGAACAGTGAAAGTAACAAGTTCCTACAGTACATTTATCAGACATTATTATGCATGAAAATAACTGCGGTAAATATCTATTTGCCAAACAAATTAAGCCAACTAATATGATTAACATTCTTTTGGATTCTCTACCCAATATTTTTTTTTATTACAAATACAATGAAAATACAGGTATCGGTACTCTGTATCTGCGATTACCAAAAATTATATAAATATAAATATAAAAGTCTTTACTGTGACTTTTGATCAATTTAATGTGTCCTTGCTGAATAAAAGTATTAATTTAATTTCAAAAGACACCAAACTTTTTAACCATTTGCTGGGAAACTACTGCAATAGATGTTACCTGTACATTCTCAGTAAGTTTCATTCTCAGTAAGAACACGGATAAATGAGACTCTATATGCACGTAAATGCCTTACAAAAAACGCTTACGCAACACAAACCAGCGTTCAAAGAACACACTAACACATGTGACCACAAAAGCCTTTGAGTTTACACATCAGCTCGAATGAGTTTCTCACGCTCAAAACAGAGCTGTGGAAATCTTAACAACTGAATGTTAAACTGAAACATCACAGTCAAACACACTCATACACAACATAATTAGTCAATCAGAGGCATAGCCATCATCATACCTGATCCAGAAAACCTCTAGAAATGACTGTAAACTCTACTTTCTGGCAGATAAACTAGTGGACAGAAGCAGGATGAAGGGCAAAAAGTAGCCAGATGCATAAAACAAAAACGTCACGACCTTGCAGAAGCATCTGCCAACCGGCTGCTTTAGCACTCGACAGAATTAAAGCATCATGCACTAATTTAGTTAAATTAGGTTAGGCTAAAGCTCACCTACTAACATCTGCCTTTCACCAAATCAGATATCACATAACTTAATCAATATTCATGAGCCAGGCCGTGGCAGGCCAATCAGTGAGACCACAGGCTGTTCTGTTTGAATTAAAGACACAAACAATTAGTCACACTATATATATATTAGCTTGGCGCTGACTATAATAAGAGTATTTCTATGACAGAAGTGTTTGTCAGGGTCAGTCTGTAATGTTTACTGGCGACTTGAGAAACAGCGACTGTCCTGCGGAAAAATGATGCAAATTACAGCTTTGTGACGCCTGTTGCAGTTTACATACAAACTAGTTCTCCAGCAAAACGTTCAGTTTTAGAAGCAAGAAAACTGATTCCTATGGAGGCCATGAAGGGACATGTGGGGGGGGGGGGGGTGGGTTGAGATGGAGGAAAAATCCCAAGGCTTTTTCGTTCTCTCGCAAGTGTTTTGAATTCCCCCGAGAAACTTTGCATTTGCTTACAAAACTTTTTTGTTCAGACGAAAAACTTTTTTTTTTGCACAAACACAAGGTTTCTCGGGGGAACGAAAATGTTTTGCGAGAGAATGTAAAAGCATTGGCAAATAAAAATTCCTTCACCATGTCCCATTAGGGGCTCCATAGATTGCTTAACAATACACCTTGCTAATATTTTTTTTTATTTTTTTTTAAGTGCTAATCGGGAACTTGGCAACTATTTCAACTTAATAAAACCGTTTAGAAATCATTTGGATGGTTAAATAACCTGTTCTGGTGACTTTCCCCACTACCCCAGCGGAAAATTTGGAAATTGGTAAAGTCTCGTGAGAAGCGAGAACGAGCGAGAAACACGAACTGCTTTACGGCAATTCGTCATTAACACACACGCCATATGATACCGTGTATGATGTATTACCCACCTAGACATACTCCACATGATAAAGTTGGCCGGCTCCAATAATAACAAATGCACATGAGCAGCGGTAGAAAGGGGGAGGAGGGGCCGCAAGTGAGTTTTTTTTTTCGACAGTGTTGTGAAATATACGCCTCACAGCTGTAGGGGGCGCTCGTTGAGACAATATGCGACAACAAAAGTGAAAATCAGCGAAGAAATGGCTAGAGTTGCCTAATTCCCCTTTAATAATACAGGGCAAAAATGCGATGGATGGATGGACGGACGGACGGACGGACGGACGGACGGACGGACGGACGGACGGACGGACGGACGGACGGACGGACGGACGGACGGACGGATGGATGGATATACCACCATTAAAATAATGGTATAATAGTCGCTAAAATAAAGTACCTACAGAGAGCTCTGTGAACAACAGAAAATAATGAAAGTCATCTTTGACAAAAATATTCATTATATAATAAATGCATTATAATCAGAGCAACAATGTTTAAGGCTTAGTGGATGGATATACCACCATTAAAATAATGGTATAATAGTCGCTAAAATAAAGTACCTACAGAGAGCTCTGTGAACAACAGAAAATAATGAAAGTCATCTTTGACAAAAATATGCATTATATAATAAATGCATTATAATCAGAGCAACAATGTTTAAGGCTTAGTGGATGACATTCCTGAAAAGTTCACATTCACATATATGCATTTGGCAGATGCATTTATTCAAAGCAACTTGCATTGCATTCAAGCTATACATTTTTCCAACTCATGCATTCCCTGGGAATCGGACCCATAACTTTGGCATTGTTAGCACCATGCTGTACTGTTTGTGTATAGTACACAAAGGCGGCTGCATAACTGGTTAGTTAGGTTTTAAATGCCTGCTTTAAAAACTTTTTTAACACTGATTGGCTGTGAGATTTATAACGCACCCTTGAATACAACACAGTATATCTCCGTCCAGTCCATTGAGCAAAATAAATCATTGCAGTGTCTCCTTGCAAATGAGACGTGTAAGAGAAGACCTCTACAGCGCTGCAGAAAACCACAGACTCTCTCCTGAGACAAACAGACCGATTGAGTCTGGCCAGAGATCAAACCCTATTCAAACACACAATCACATCTGCACTGCCGTTCATCTCACACACACACACAGACCAGACAATCTCCAGACTTTCCTTATTAGAGATGTGATGAAAACTCTAACAGTAAGTGATAAAGTTGAGTGTGTGCGTCATCCTGCAGCATTTGTGCTCCAGACACCAATGATTCCTCAAATCCTGTGTGTTGTTGAGGAGAGTGTGCTGCTACTTTACTAAGTGATCAGAGGCACCATTTTTACCTTAATGGACCATAAAACAGGTGAAACAATCCGTAGATGCAGTAAGCACATAACCGGAACACCTTAGAAACCCCTAGCAACACCTTGGAAACCATGCAAAGCACCATAGCAACTATGTAGAAACTACCCCTAGCAACTGCATAACAACATGTTAAAAAAAGATAAGAAAACCATAGCAACTGGAGAAAAACATTCCAAAAACAACATTAGAAACCAAATAGCAATGCCTTGGCAAACCATCCACAGCACCTGCAAAGCAACACTCTGGCAACCAATAAGAACTACTGCATAGCAGGTTGCAACATGTTAAAATCCTTTAGAAAACCCTAGCAACTGCATAAAACATGCTTAAAACCACCTTAGAAATCTCACAGCAACGCCTTGGTAACCATCCACAGCACCATAGCAACTACGTACAGTAGCATCACTCTGGCAACCAATCAGAACACACTTGATATTGTATAGCAACACACTAAAAACAATTTAAAAAAGCCTGGCAACTGAATAAAAACTTGCTTAAAATCTCCTTAGAAACCACATAGCAAAGTACAGGCAACCACCCACAGTACCATAGCAATTGAATAGCAACACCCTGGCAACCAATCAGAACACACATGCTAAAGATTTTTAGAAAACTCTAGCAACTGCACAAAAATGTGCTTAAAACCACTATAGAACCACATAATGCCTTAGCAACCAGTCAGAACACACTAGCTACCTAAACCTCTGCAAAGCAAGATGCTAAAAAACATTTAGAAAACCCTAGCAACTGCATGAAGACATGACAAAAACTGACTAAAACCAAAACAACCACCCTGGCAACCAGTCACCCGGCAATCCTAAGATGAGCAGCACTCACATCAAACTATTTTCCGCAAGAATCCCACAAGGCAGAAGGAAGAAGGAATTCTGCAGGGCTGAGCAATGTCAGTATGACCTTAGTGACCAGCTGCTGTTTACCATACTGCATACTTACTGCACACGAGGAAACCTCAAACTAAATGACAGATCCAAGGAGTGAGGGAGGGACACCACCACTACACACACACACACACACACACACACACACACGAATCTCAGAACACTAAGTCTATTAAGAGAGCTCCATCTGGAAGAACCAGGACACCTAAAATAAGCATGCATACATCCAATTCAGAATATTACACTTCATGTTAAGTGGTCCAAAATTCACACACGCAAGACAAAATGCCTTATCTTTAAAGTTTTCTTATTTAATTTTGAATGATCTGACCTCAGCTTTCTGATCAAAATGTAGTTACTGCCTTTTTGCCTTTGCACAGCTGCATAGCACTTCAAATATTGGTTTTCGATACATGTTGCTATATTTCTGAGGACAGTGAAAAAAATTACAAGTACAACCAAATCTACACCCCACCCTCTACTCCAAATATAAAAAAAATGTAAAAGGAAGGTAAAACCTTAGAAACTATATAAAAACATGCTTAAATCCACATAGCAGCGCCTTGGCATCCATCCAAAACGCCATAGCAACTGCGTAGCAACACCCTGGCAACAAATAAGAAAACATGCATAGCAACATGCTAAAATCATTTAGAAAACCGCAGCAACTGCATAAAACATGCTTAAAGCCACCTTAGAAATGACATAGTAATGCCCTGGAAACCATTCAAAGCACCATAGCAACTGTATAGCAACACCCTGTTAACCAGTCAGAACACACTTGATATTGCATAGCAACATGCTAAAAACCATTTAGAAAAGCTTGGCAACTGAATAAAAACATGCTTAAAACCACGATATAAACCACATAGCAACGCCTTAGCAACCATCCAAAGCACCATAGCAACTGCATAGCAACACCCTGGCATCCAATAAGAAAACCCCAGCTACTGCGGGGCAACATGATAAAATAATTTAAAAAACCTTAACGACTGCATAAAACATGCTTAAAAACACTTTTAGAAATCACATAGCAACGCCCTGGCAAGGCAACCATCCAAAGCACCATAGCAACTGTATAGCAACATCCTGGTAACCAGTCAGAACACACTAAGAAAACTGCTTCATTAGAACTAAAAAACATAATTTGCTTAATTTATTAATAATTTTTCAAATGAAGACACCCCCAAATTGAAGGTTTTATTGGATTTACCTCACTTCTGGGAAAGATTTTGTTCCCAGTAATAACCATGGTTAAGCAAACCCACACAAACACACTTTTAAATGACAAAGTACCATAGACTTAATGTTTTTAGATAATGCCCATTAAATTGACTACTAGCTTAACACAAAAATAGACAACTTTATGCATGTTTAGAACGTTAAAAACTCCCAAAGGGAGATTTAGTCAGTTTTAGCTCACTTCTGGAGACAATTTTGTCCCACAAGTATAACTAAGTAAACCCACCCATCCCACACACAGAGAGAGAGAGAGAGAGAGAGAGAGAGAGAGAGAGAGAGAGAGAGAGAGAGAGAGAGAGAGAGAGAGAGAGAGAGAGAGAGAGAGCGAGCGAGCGAGCGAGAGAGAGAGCGAGAGAGAGAGAGCGCGAGAGAGCGAGAGAGAGAGAGAGAGTGAGAGAGAGAGAGAGCGCGAGAGAGAGAGCGAGAGAGAGAGAGCGAGAGAGAGCGAGCGAGAGCGAGCGAGAGAGAGAGAGCGAGAGAGAGAGAGCGAGAGAGAGAGAGCGAGAGCGAGCGAGAGAGAGAGAGAGCGAGAGAGAGAGCGAGAGAGAGAGCGAGAGAGAGAGAGCGAGAGCGAGAGAGAGAGCGAGAGAGAGAGCGAGAGAGAGAGCGAGAGAGAGAGAGAGCGAGAGAGAGAGAGCGAGAGAGAGAGAGCGAGAGAGAGAGAGCGAGAGAGAGAGAGCGAGAGAGAGAGAGCGAGAGCGAGAGAGCGAGAGAGAGCGAGAGAGAGAGAGAGAGAGAGAGAGAGAGAGAGAGAGAGAGGCAGCATCTGGAAGTTGGTGAAGCAGAGAAACCACAAAGTCAGAGGTCATACAATGAGAGACCTTGATTTCTCATTTTAGGTTTAGTCTGGTTTTACGGATTAGCAGGAAGGCCTAAATATCCAGAAGAGTCTGTGGGACGCTTTTCTTTTACTTTCACGGATTAACTACTTCCACTTAAACAACCTTCCTGCAGCCAATCAGTTTTGAATTTACATGCTGGTTATTGGTTAGTACCAGAACTGTGCCGATTCTCCAGCAAAACTTATCTAAGCTGCATTAAACTTAAGTTAAGAAGCCAAAAAGAAAGAGACACCCACATCCACATGGCAATGATATTAAAGTACTTCCTCATCAGATTAATGTTCAGAGATTGATACGGAAACATTGACTCAACCGAGTTTAGGATCAGGACTATCTGTATTTATGACCATAATACATAATGGCAGACAGAAAATCTGTGGGAATATTTACTTCTGTATCTGGTGATGTTATTTCCACGGAAATGACACACTTCATCTTTAAAAGATGTGCTGTAATGAACACAAACATGCACCAAAATAACACACAGCTCTGTTTTCCACAGACCATCCCATGTGTCCTAATTTAACCCTGAACTGTTCTACTTTAGGTCATGTTCTCTCATGAGGGAAAACAGTGGCCTACGGCAATGGCATCATGCGAACAGAGAGCCCTGGGGACGTGCCGATCTGTGCGTGCGTGTGTGCGTGTGTGTGTGTGTGTGTGTGTGTGTGTGGAGAGAGACGTCTTCAGAGAATATCAGTTCTTGGTTGGAAACGCACAAAAGTAGTCAAGAACCCTGAAGCTGTCTTTGTTCATCTAGTTGACTTCAAATGCAGCATGAACACTACTAGCACATAAGGACCTCTCAGAAAATCTCTGACGCTTTTCTCTGAACGTTTAACCTTGAAAAGGTGTGCTTTTGATGTGTGGGAACTTTAGTAAGTGGTTAGACAACTAGTCATTTAGTCCACACATTCACATTCAATTCATATCCACTTCACATGCGCTGTACAAAAAATCATTTCTTACTAAGTATTTTTGAATATCTAAACATTCTTAAATCAAGATACATTTACTTCAGAAGCTAAATGGTTAGCTAAACGGTTATAATTAGGTGAGTTTATGATTTAAACTAGAAAAAATGTCTGCAAAATAAATCTAATTCAAAGGGAATACAAGATTTTCTTTTTTCAGACAACACCGAAAGATGTTTTGTTCTTGTTTTAAGCACAAACTCACTTAAAGGTATAGTTCACCCAAAAATTAAAATTAGTCATTAGTCAAAATAAGTCATCCTAGGTGTAAATTACTGTCTTCTTTCCGCCAAACTCAATCGGAGATATATTATAAAATATCCTGGCTCTTCCATGCTTTATAATGGGAGTGAATGGTACCTTAGTTTTTGAAGCTCAAAAAAGCGCATCCATCCATCATTAAAGTAATCCATACGACTCCAGAGGATAATAAAGCCCTTCTGAAGCGAAGAAAAATATCCATATAACTTTATAAACTATAATCACTGGCTTCCGGTAACAACCGTACGCGAGTCTAGTTCTGGCGCAAGAGTGACCCCTGACCTGACGCATGACCAGTGACCTCTGAGAGAGAGAGAGAGAGAGAGAGAGAGAGAGAGAGAGAGAGAGAGAGAGAGAGAGAGAGAGAGAGAGAGAGAGGCAGCATCTGGAAGTTGGTGAAGCAGAGAAACCACAAAGTCAGAGGTCATACAATGAGAGACCTTGATTTCTCATTTTAGGTTTAGTCTGATTTTACGGATTAGCAGGAAGGCCTAAATATCCAGAAGAGTCTGTGGGACACTTTTCTTTTACTTTCACGGATGAACTACTTCCACTTAAACAACCTTCCTGCAGCCAATCAGTTTTGAATTTACATGCTGGTTATTGGTTAGTACCAGAACTGTGCCGATTGACCAGTGACCTGAAGCATGACCTCTGACCCGACGCATGACGTACTGAAGAATGCAGAAGCGCAGAGGATCTAGCAAAACAAACACCGGAGTCTAAAACGAGAATTTTTAAAGAGAAATGTGGGAGGAGCTTGAGTTTGTTGTTTGAACGGCGAGAGGCGTCGACTCTCTCCTGAGTTTACGCTACTCTTACATCCTACGTCATGCGTGGGGTCAGAGGTCACTCGTGTCGGGTCAGAGGTCACTCGTCATGCGTGGGGTCAGAGGTCACTCGTCATGTGACGGGTCTAGACTTGCTTATGGCTGTTACCGGAAGTCATACATTATAGTTTAAATATGGATATTGTTCTTACACAACCTCATGGCTTCAGAAGGCCTGATTTGAGTCGTATGGATCACTTTTATGATGGATGGATGAGCTTTTTTGGGCTTCAAAAACTCAGGCACCATTCACTCCCATTATAAAGCTTGGAGAGAGCCAGGATATTTTTTAATATAACTCTCATTGTGTTCGGCTGAAACAAGAAAGTCATATACACCTAGGATGGCTTGAAGGTGAGTAAATGATGTGAAAATTTACGTTTGATACTTTTTAAGAAAAAGATTTTTTGCAGTGCATGTAAAGTGGATTTGAATTGAATGTGAATGCTTGGACTTGCCTAAACACTGCCTAAAGTTCCCACACACCAAAAGCAAGTGATTTTTTTTGCCGTGTGTATCCGTGACTCACCTGTGCTTTGTCTGAACTGATGCATGGACTGCAGGTCAATGACGTACGGCGCGAGCTGTGGATCCACCTGTCCCAGTACGACGGTCCCACGAGCGTCTCCCTTCAGGATGTTCTCGATGTGATGACAAACGGTGGCGCTGTACGGCCTCCATCGGCCGTGCTCGTTCATCCATTCCCACACCACCACCCGTGCCATGCTCTGAGACGAGTATCCTCCTCCCAACGACGCCAGAACCCCGGAGCCGGGTCGAGCCATGGGACTCACCTCCACACCAACGGCAGGCAGAACGGAATTCGTGTCAAAATATGCAGGGAATAACGTTCCAAAAGAATGTTCTTAGAATGTGAACATTCCGAATTCTTTGTTTCTGCTGAAAGAACGACCACATAAACTACACGAGCTGCTGTGGAAGTCAACGCACGTCCTGCAGAAAAACGAATTAGGCTCCGTTCACATGAGGGATTCGCCCATGTAATCGAGTTTGCACACATAAACTAGATTAGTCTCTAGTATTCCGGCTCTGGAAGTAATCATGCTCTCCAAAGTAAGTAATCCAGAACAGATGATCTGAGATATTATATCTCGTTTTGAAGGAGTCCAGAAACTGTTAGTGATGCTCAGAAAATCTTGTAATCCTGTAGTCCAGTTAGAGCTGGTTGACAGAGAAAACACTGCTGTCAGACAGTTTCTGCTTCTATATTCTGAGTCTGAAGTTATATTGCGTATCTAATGAAACAGACAGAGGAGAGATAGAAAAATCAGAGAAAGAAGACGAGACAAACCCAATTAATTGAAGGTCACACTCAGTGCTGGGGAGATTTCTTACAAATTGTAGTCAGTTGATTCCAAATCACATGATACAAATAGTTAGTAATGCAATCTAGATTACTCATTTTAAGTGATGCATTCTGACTACTTTTTAGATTACTTTAGACAACTTGTTTACCACATTGTTTTGACAATCTTGTACCTTATTGATAAAAAAAAAACAAAGAAAAAGAAAATATATTGGCTATATTGCTCCTGGAAGATTTTCTGAACGTATATAAGCAGTAGGCTTTTTTAGAAATAAAAATTTAAAGTAAAGTAGATAAAGTAAAGTAGCCATTGTGATAATAATATGTAGACTAATCATGTAATCAATAGAAAAGTAACTGTAGTCTGATTGATTACAAGCATTTTTAAATGCAATATAATCTAATTACAAGTACTTAATTTTTGGAATCTGATTACAGATTACATGTAATCAGTTACTACCCAGCACTGGTCACACTAAAAGCTTGTTTCCGCTACAAAATAAAAAATAAAAGGTAATTGCAACCTTTTTATCTCACAATTCTGACTTATATCTCGCAATTGTGAGGAGGAAAAAGTCAGAACAGCGAGATAAAAGTCGCAATTATATATTTTTTCAATTATCTGTTTTGTTTCATGGCGGTCACAAGCTTCCATACTAAATAGGTGTAGAATTATCATTAACTAAAACATAATTACTTGATCATTGGCCGCTGTGCTCTTTAATCAATACATTAATAAAGCTAATGCAAGCAGAAACATTGATGACCTTTTTTTCCCCAAGTCTTTTTAGCGTTTTGTTATATTGCATTTACACCACTTTATTTAAAATGCTTTCATGTAAAATTATTCAGTTTTATTTTAAACATTCAAAAATTCCAGTTTTACAACAAGTCATTTGTTTTACTGTTGAACTGGAATGTCTCCGATGGAGAAGTGAAATACATATTTACATGAATGGCAGGGAATTTTTTTTTTTTTTAACGCATTTAGATAGTTATACGATCATATTATTTTATGCAGCAGTTAAAATGTTTTAAAACACTGTAGTTTGAATTCTGCCATCAGTAGGCAGTACCGTGAACCGCATCTACTGATGCCACATGCAGAATCTGTAGGAAATCATGTCAGACATACGCATGTGAACATGATAGACTGAAAACACAAAAACAGAGGGAGAGATCCCTCTCATCCTAACCTCCCTTTAATAACATCTAAAGAAAGATCATGTACCAGTGATCAATAACTGCATGATAAACTCATAAATCCCAAATAAAGCCTTCATCTGTTCCTCACGTCGCCGCGCGTGATGATGTGCGCGCAACCCGAACCCGAATCTATGGGAAATAAGCGCATATGTGTGGCCTCAAATCTGCTCTACTGTAACCCAGTTCTAGCCAAACATCTGCCTAGTGTCCATGTAAACGTGTAGAAGAGCCGGTACTGCTCATAAATCTGCTCTCGATTCATCTTCATTTACGAGCAAATGATCTCGTTCTTCTCCATATGAGCTCCGGATCCGCGTCTCCTCTTGATTCGATCAGAAACTCATCAGTGCATCACACTGGATCAGATGGGACGATTTTCTCCACTAAAAGCGCTTCACGCAGGTCCAGTCAAGGCGAGGATTCATCATTACTAGATATAAAAAAGGGAATATGCGCGCTCACTGATCTCTAGGAATAAACTGGACACACATGAGCCTTTTATTTTGGCTCATCCTGACTACAACATCGTACATGCATTCGAATTCGTATAATTTCAGGTTTCACCTCAGAATGGAGGCAGAAATGCGGAGAGGAATCAGTCACCTGTGATGTGAAGCGTCTCCGCCGAACCGTGACGATGAACCGAAGGTTTGATCCAGAAAAAAAGGACGCAAAAAACATCTAACCAGCCTCATAACGAGAGGCTGAGCAAAAAAAGTGTTTGTAGATCACATTCCCGACACGAACGAGCAGAAGAGAGTCAGAAAGCACCGTGTTCTGCTGTGCATGAGCTGTATTGGCTGTTGCTCATGTTGTGCGCATCCTCCACCGCGCGACTGTTGCTCGTGCGCGCGCGCGTGTGTGTGCACAGCTCTATTTGCCTCAACATGGAAATTTCAGCATGAGAAAATCAGATTTTCCGTTCTGACGCTTCCACTTCAGAAGAAAGAGGAACATTATCATAGTCATATTGCTTAAAATGATAATAAATTACACTGGAGAAAAAAAAATAGTGGAGAATCCATTTTAACTCAGAAATTGCTAGTGAGTTCACTATTAATTATAAAGAAATGGTAAGTAACATTAAACGTGAAATTTTTAAGTAGCAAGACTGAAATAGTATTATTTTGTAGGCTATACTCCAATAATCTTTGTTGTATTTACTACTTCAAAAAAATACTTTTTACAAAGTATAGTAAATTACAAAACATTAACATATAGTCTACTAAAACAACAGCAAAACTTATTATGGTAACATTACAATATGGTTTAATTTGTCAACTATAGTTAAAATCATCAATACTTCTACAGCATGTATTAATCTTAACGCTAATTTTGACAATTTCTAACACATTTAGTAAACTAAAAGTTATGGGAGAACTAACAGGCTTAACAAGTAACAATTGCATTTTTATCAACTAACATTAAGAATAATAGTTAATGTAGCCAATAAACTATAACTTATTGTAAAGTGTTTATAAATTTGAATATTGTATAAGAATTATTATATTTTTAACCATAAAAGGATGACGTATCCTGGGGGATACAAACATTAAAATCAAAAATAAAACTTTTTGTGTGTGTGTCATAAGATGGAAAATAGCAATTAATTAATTTTTTGATGTCTCTTTATGGTCTTGACCTTTTTAGGGTTAAGCAAGAGCATTGTTGACATATAGGCCTATAATGGTCAACACGTTTGCCATTAGATTGACAAAAAAGTCCACTGAAGTTGAACTGAGCATGTGCGGTTTATTTAGATCCCAACATGAATTAAATACAATAAACAGATAGACTTGAACTTGAACTAAACATGAACAGAACTCACCAACAGCGGTAACAGGGAATACAGTAACATACAGGCTATATATACACAAGGACTAATGACTTAACAAGACACACCTGAACACAATAAACCAATAAAAATGTTACACGTGAGCCTATGACATGATCACATCACAGATAAGGGAATCACATGAAAAACAGGAACCATGACTGTGAAACCTACAAAATAAAATAAATGAAAACCCAAAACCAAACAGCTCTTTTACATGGAAGCTTGTTTCAGCCACAGCTTATTGCGAATTTTTATGTCACAGTTTAGACTTTGTTTCTGAACTAAAAGTCATAATTGTGAGTTTATATCTCACAATTATGACTTTATGTCTCACAATTGTATTTTTTTATCTATCAGTTCTAACATTTTTTCCCCCAGAAGTGTGAGATAAACTCACAACTGCAAAAAAATAAAAAATGTGATACTAAAAATTGCAATTCATTACCTTTTTCACTTTTTATTCCATAGAGGAAACAAGCTTTCGTAGTTTTATAAGAGAATAAAAAAAATATATATATTTAAAAAGGAAATAAAACTAGGCCTTTAGTAAAATCATAAAGAAATTAAAATGAAATTAAAAAACAAAATGATAGACTTAGAATATATAATCGTTAAAGCTTATATTAAAAAAAGATAATTAATTATATATATATACATATCGGAAAATGTCTTATTTCAGTAAAATACCCATATAGTACATCATATTAATGTAATAATACGTTAATTTTTAGGCTTTTTAAAACCAGGACCAAAAACTTTGAGAAAAAGTTCATGGATCAGCCTAATAATCGGACTAAACCTCTAATAATGTTTTTATTAAGTTGAGAGTCATTTATTTGTATGCCACTTTTCCAAGCAGCTTTATAGAAAGTCATATTGTTATGTCTATAATGCCTTAGTGCTTAACTATAGACCATCGCTGTGCAATATGATGACATCATATAACTTTTATTTAATATTTACTCAATTCAACATTTATTTGTTTAAAAAGAACATGCCAAATTCCAATGTAATCAGGAATGACTTTGCAATATTGTAATGAAGTTAGTAATTGCAATGCCACTCTCCGTTGAAATCATTCAGAGTGTTAATTGTTAATGCTGTATGATTTATGATGATAAAGTTAGTGAACTGACTCAATTTAACACCACAAGTACCAGGTTTTGAGTTACAGAAACAGTGTGATGGAAAATTTTGTTATGCAGCCAATATCCATCCGTTCACAATCACATTCAGAGATTAATGCTTTAACGTGTCCAGACAATAAAACAGTCCTTTGAGGAATAATCAACATAAAACTAATCACTAATCAACGACTGCACATTCATCATTCATCATTCCTGGCTTTGATGGACTGAGTTGATCTGCCAGGTTTTTATGAGAATGTAAACAGACACAGCGTCCTCTAGTGTCTGAGGATATTTACTGTACTTCTGAAATCAACAGTTGCTTTAAACTCACGCGAGCATCACTTTGACCACAGAAGACTGTATCTTAGTATTAGTTTTGAATACTTATTTTTATTCTTTAAGTTTTAATTCTGTTTGAGGGTGTATAATTTTTATTTGTCCAATTGGTTTTTTAGATGTTTTATTATGTTTTAAGTTTGTTCTTTATTTCTTGGTTTCAACATCTGTTGTTTTTAAATGTATGAATGCAGAAAAAAAAATATGTTTCATATTGAGCATTGATGGAACAACAGATTTTGTTTGAAAATAAATCAAAAGTGGTTTGTTTGTTTGTTTATTTGTTTGTTTGTTTAATTGTTTGCTTGTTTGTTTGGGCCTTTTAACCCAGACATACTGATTCAAATACTTTAGTTAAAATAATGTTTTTAATACTTTTTCAAAACAATCAAGTTAGCAAAGTTTGTACTATTTTCTGTTTATTTTTAATCTGAAATTAATTTTAGTTAATTGCATATCTGAAAGCATTGAAGGATATCCCATAATAATTTAATATAGATTTACAGTAGTAACAATAAATGTGATATTTTATTATACAATATGACTATCATATTTTTAAACCTGATGGTGTCATTATAAATATGGTGATTATCTCTAAGGTGGACACCCAACTTAATATATTATATTTCCCATCTGAATCTAACCATCTCATGTCAGCAAATGGAAAAGTCAGCCGGCTATTTATTATCACTTTTACCCCAAGTACCATCATTTTACATATTCTTCCATTATTCCATTATTGAAAAACTGTTGCTTTAATTACCTTGAACAAACATGAAAATCATTAACAAGACCTTTGTCTCAAAATACAGTCAATATTTTTTTTTATCGATTCTCAACCTAATTTTTTATCGATTCTCATCTCACTACATACATTTAAAAAAAAAAAAAAATACCATTAAATATTAGATCAAATTAGCGCAGAATCATCTTTGTGTTGCTGTCAGCGATCGCGTCAAGGATCAGACAAATTTCCACGTGCATCATCAAAAGTGGTTGTTAAAGGGGACTTATACAAAATTAACTTTTACATGGTGTTTGAACATAAATGTGTGTTGGCAGTGTGTGTACACAACCACCCCAAAAGTAAAAACCCACCCACTCCTTTTTTAATCCCCATAAGCATAAACCATAAACAGTCTCAGAACAAGACATTTCCAGATTCTAGCATGTGATGTCACATGTGCTTAGGCTCCGCCCACGACTGATGACGGACTCCGCCTGATTAGCATAGACCCGCCCCTCAGTGGGATGTAGCTACACAGTATTCAAGAAATGTATTCTTATTAAAGCTACTAAAGTTATTAAAGTAGCAGTGAGTGGTTTTCTGTTTTTCTTTTGTTGTTTGATTTTTTTAAATTCAGTTTCCATTGTGTAACAAGCAAATTAAAATGAGACACATTTATTATTCACAATATGGAAAGAGGAAATGAAACAGCTATTTCGTATAGAGCATGACTCAAACATGCCATTAATGGGCTTATTCAATTCCTCTTTTTATTTTTTTTAGTTATTTTTATCCATTTCGCATCCCACATATGTGTTTTTTAGCAAGGCGGTCTGTGTTGCAAGTTTGTGAATGAAGATTACCAGGTTATGTGTCACTATTTATCCAGTGTAAAACCCGGACATCGCCACACAAATGTTGCTTTTTTAATGACTGTCCTACTACAGCATTTAATACAGAGTTACAAAAGACACTGTAACAGTCTGTCTCAGGCAATTCTAATCTGCATTTTTCATCAATTAATTTCTTAAATTATCATTTGACGGTTCTGGCCCGCAATCTAGTGGCGAAATTTGTTTTTGGCCCGATGCCAAACTTACTTGCTGATCCCGGTCTATACTATGAATCAGCCTACCAAAACAAATGTTTGAAACTTTTAAACTAGAGGAAAGGGGGTTAAAAAGAAGGAAGAATTCTTAAATAACTAGCTAGTTCTTCACTTTAGAAGTGTCCGGAGACATGACAAAAAAATTAACATCCACTCACACAAAATTAGACTTCCATTTAAAAATCATCTCAGCAACTTCACACTGCAGGATCAACGCCAGGGTTTTAAACTCAGTAACTTCATCCAGCCACTAGAGGAGGCCATCTCACTGCTTCACAAACACTTAAACTTATATTTTCATTTAAAAAATAAAAAAGAGTATATTTATAACACTAAAGCCTATTTGTATTATATTACCTTTGCATCAAATAACAAGAAACTAATTAACGCTGCTTTTCCCCCTCTTTTTGAAAGTTGTGAAAACAATATTGTGGAGTTTTCTTTTGCTATTTGAGCAAATTGGAACACAAAAAAATAAATATTTGATGTAGTCGCTCCTTCGCCGTTATAGAAGTTTACCCAACTATGAGGACTTCCACTTCTGAGAAACCCGGAAATGTGAAAAGGGTCAATCCTCTCCCGTGGCCTCATGGGATAGTAAAGTGTCCATCCTATGCACACTTCAGAATCTCACCGGAAGAAGTGGGTCATCCAGGTAATTTTTGCCTACTCTTTTATGATTAGCCTACTGTGAATTAACACATAGGCTACTTCATTTGTCACATACTGTTTTCACCTAGCCTATATAGGCTAGTAGGGAAGTATGTGATTTCAGACGCAGCCGAGGACATAAAACATCTAACATTAAGGGTGACTAAACATCCTTATTGTTTAGTTATTCATTTATGTTTAAAAATGTAAAAAAAAAATGCAAGCCTGACAAGTGTCTGCTGTTCCCTCCTCTATAATTGGTCTGTGTATCTTCAAAAGAAATGATCGTAAGGTAAGTAACCTTGAAGATTTAGTGAAGGACAGTAATCATTTTATCTCAGCAAGTGTACAGTATATTTAATATCCCAAATCTGTAAATAGGGCTTTTGATTCAGCATCAGCAGACAGAACATGTCTGTCACTCACATATTCTACATTTTGGTGGATAAATGCTGATAAAGAGCTTCTGATAAAGTACAACATTGAAAATCTGATCAATCAATGACTATGTTAAATAGTGCGATTATTATTTTTTAAACTATGAGATCCTTGTTGCATTAATTTTGAAGTTGAAGCAAAATACCGGGGGAAATCATTTAGCATCCATTATATTTCACTCGTCTAAAAGAAGGAAATAGAAGCTCAATATCCTTTCAGAAAGTGAAGTGATGCTCCTGTAAATGAAAGAAACACACACACGCACACACACATAAGGAAATATGTTGGACTCTGTCTCTTCTAGCCCAAATCCTTTCAAATAAAAGGGGAGTTGATTTATAAAGATCCATTTAATTGCCAAAATATTACCATTAACCGTCCATAAATGCATGCTTGATATAATCATTATCAAAAAAACTACCCAAAAATCATTTTAGCACTTTTACAAACACACATGCATCATCAGAATCAAGCCACTTGAATCAAACAGAACAATCATAGTTCATATTGTTTTTACACACCAATTAGAGGTGATTATATTCACAATAACAGACCAGCATGGTTAAAATATACATTTCATTTATGCCACAGCAACAAGGACATTTAAATCGAGACTCGAGACAGCAAGGCTATTATAATACCTGAACGGGTTTAAATTAAACTATTTACTAGTTTCACAGCAGATTATTTTTAATGTTCTCTGTTCAGTTTAACTTCAAGAAATAGTTTTCAAAGAATTATCTTTATAATTATTATCGTCCATTAATAGATCTGATCTCATTTAATTCACTGTCTTTTCTCTTTTTAATACTAAAAACTTACTTTTCACACACCACCTCAGATTTCCTGATTTTTCATTTGCTCTGAAATGGTTCTGTGATGATGATGATCTCTCTCTCTCTCTCTCTCTCTCTCTCTCTCTCTCTCTCTCTCTCTCTATATATATATATATATATATATATATATATATATATATATATATATATTCTCTCTCTCTCTCTCTCTCTCTCTATGTATATATATATATATATATATATATATATATAAAAATATAATCACAGCAAAATCTAAACAAACTAAAATGAAGCATGCATCCACTGAATATCCATATGAAGTAAACAGTTAATAAATGAATCCTTTTATTTATGCATTAGTTTGATCAAAGTGATCGAAAAGAGTATATAATGTTACAAAAGATTCTATTTCAAATAAATGCTGTTCTTTCTATTCATCAAAGAATCCTGAACAATAAAATGTATCACAGTTTCCACAAACCTTAAAACATTGATAATAATCATAAATGTTTCTTGATCATCAAATCATCATATTATAGTGATTTCTGAAGGATCATGTGACACTGAAGACTGGAGTAATGATGCTGAAAATTCAGCTTTGATCACAGGAATAAATTACACTTTACTATATATTCACATAGAAAATGGTTCTTTTTAAATTGTAATAATATTTCACAGTTTTTACTGTACTTTTGGATAACCTTGGTGAGCATGAGACTCAGAATAAGACAGATAGAGAGCAGAAGTGAGATAACTAGTGGTGTTTACCAGGCTTAAGTTTGAGTGTTGCAAACTTTTAAACATTTAGTGCAAGTAAGAAGTGAAAGGTGAATTCTGCAGTGTGTGATTTATGAATAACCATCCCTGACATCAAGAGCATGACAGAATATGAAACGACGTGAAAAAAATTAAAGCATAAACTAAAATAGCTAAAAATCAAGGACACAAAAATAACTAAAAAGAGAACAGAAGAAATGGTGAGTCAAAATGGAAATACAGAAACTGACGGAGATTCAGTTCAGAGAAATGTGACCCGCATTTGATGAGCCGTGTGTGTGCTTTTATTCCCACAGGAAATGATGAAACATGCTATTTTTACCTGACTGTCAGGAATGAAGAGAATGACAGATGAAAACTGATAAAGGAAGTAAACAGGTATGAAGCACCAGGCTAAATTTACAATTTCAGAATTGCATTTTGTTAAAACATCTTTCCTTTGAGTTGCGTTAAAAGGGTTAATATCATAAACTTTCAAATGTTTACAATTTTTTTTAGTACTATCAAACACGAGTAATGTTCAGTTCTCAACTCAAAAAGAGCATTTATGTAGTAAGTGTTTAAAGATTAACATTAAAAGTGGACTAAATGTCTTTTAGTTTGTTGTTTTTTTTGTCTGAAGTTTTCAGTTTTAATAGTTATTTTCCGAATACAATGAACCCTTATTTTAAAAATCAATGACAATTTGATTCCTCCTGAAATGATTCCCTTAAACGTTTTATTCCTACTTTTACTTTAACATTAACAGAACATGCCAACAAATTATTAAACTTTCTCACATTTATGAGTATAGCGCTGTGAATATTTACTGGATCTATCACTACAACCACAGTGATGTATAATAATTCACAATTTAAATGCAAAACATTTATATAAAAATGAACAGAAGCCACCGCAAACAATTTCCACCTATTTAAACTTAAAAACTTAGTTTCAGTGTCTGCCTTAAATTTAAAGGGGAATTCGGCAACTATTTCAACTTAATAAAACCGTTTAGAAATCATTTGGATTGTTTAATAACCTGTTCTGGTGAGAATGGTGACTTTCCCCGCTCCCCCCAACGTTCCCAGTCGGAAAACCAACCTTGAAACATGAGGACTAACGTCCCGGTAAATTGGAAATAGGAAGTCTCGTGAGAAGCGAGAACGAGCGAGAAACACAAACTGCTTTACGGCAATTCGACATAAACACACACGCCGCCCTCAATGTGTATGATGTATTACCCACCTCGGTAGATATAGCTCCACACGATAAAGTTGGCCGGCTCCGATAATAACAAATGCACATGAGCAGCGGTAGAAAGGGGGAGGAGGGGCCGCAAGTCCGTTTTTTTACGACATTGTTGTGAAATATACGCCTCACAGCTGTAGGGGGCGCTCGTTGAGACCATAGACATAATAAATACATAGACGCCCTATAGACCTTATGCGCCAAAGAAACGACGGCGCAGCCATCTTTAGAATATTGTCTTTGAACTTCCGTTTTTGTGGTCGCTCTGTATATTTCTATGGCATTGCTGTCCAGGAGTAATTAGCTTTTAAAGTGGATTTACTTGATGTAAAGTTAACGAAAGTTATCATGAGGATTGTAATGTTTAAAGCAGGTGTCTTAACAAATGTCAGTAGACCCGGAAGATTTTAAAATGAGCCGTTCATTTATAAATAGGCAAGATCGCTGTGAAAATACAGACCGGAAGACAAAAGACAACGAGCGCAGCGCTGAAAAGGGGCGGGGCTACATAAGGTCTATTGGCCGCTTTGCGACGTTGCTGCGATACGTCAACGCGTCCACCATTTTGCTGAGGGCAAGACTGCGCTGTAAACAAATGCAAGTAAACGGGTGAGCTGCGGTTTTCCTGGATAAAAACAATAATAACGTTTACATTTATCAACCGATTTCAGTGGTTTGTACGTGGTGTACGTTACTATTACTAATTATATAATGACCAAATACATCCAGAAAAAAATGTTCAGTCTTGTTTGTGAAAGGTAATTCCCCGAGACCTGTTTTCAATTGTGTGGCGATTTGTACAGCCCCAAGCAGCACACGAAGCAGGCATTTTTCTCAATTCCCGTAATGAGAGGTATGGGAAAGTTGCCCTCCGCAATATGGCGGCGCCGTTGACGTACGCTCCAGTGGCCAAAGGGCGTCTATGTATTTATTATGTCTATGGTTGAGACAATATGCAACAACAAAAGTGAAAATCGGCAAAGAAATAGCTAGAGTTGCCGAGTTCCCCTTTAAGTAATTTCAACTAAAATTATATAAAACTGACTAAAAATCGAGCTGAATCTCATGTAACTTATTTTTTAAAGAGCCGAAACTTATTTAGTAATGTAAAAGCATAAGTTGCCATGACTTACAGATCATATAATATTTAACAGGGAATAATAATAAAAACATATTTGCTTCTTTTTATCTCAAGTTTATCTCACAATTCAGAATGTATAACTCACAACTAGCTTCCCTAGTAATGCATGCAAATCATCATGAACCGCATCACTTATTTTGACTCATTAATCCGAGGCTGCTGACATTCCCGTGCTCAGATCAAGCGTGTGTGTCTTCTGCTCGGCTCTCTGTGCAGTGTTTTCACTAGAGAAATCTTTGATGACGCTGTAGTAAACACATCTTCCAGCTCGGCCCTGATCTGACCTGCGTTTGCAGTCGCAGAGCCTCTTGAAAGCAGCGCGAAACTTCTGCGACATGGCGTTGTAGATGATGGGGTTGACGGCGCTGTTGGTGTAAATGCACATGCGACAGAAGAGCAGGAACCAGGTGTTGAGATACGGCGGGTCCATGAGTGAATTCACCACCACTAGAGTCCGGTACGGCATCCAGAGGACCGCGAACAGAACCACCACCACCGCCAGCATCTTCGTGACCTGGAGGATGAAGAGAAGAGTGAGCTGGTCGCGTCTCGTTTGTTTATTTATTTATTTATTCGATAGGGACAAAGCATGTTAATGAACATTAGTATGGAATACAAAATGTAAACTAGCCTGATTATTGCAACATTGCTAATTTACATCATACACTCTCAGAAAAAAAGGTACAAAAGCAGTCACTGGGACAGTACCCTTCAAAAGGGTTCTAATATGTACCATTTAGGTACTAATATGTACACTTCTAGTACCAATATGTACCTTTGAGGGACTAATATGCACTCTTTAGGTACAAAGGTACCGCCACAGTGACAGCTTTTGTACCTTATATTCTGAGAGTGTATAGTCAGAATAATAGAGGTCACCTTAAGGTCACTGTGCTGTTTTCTGCTCCCAAAGTGTAAGACATTTGTATTAAATAAATAAATTAACAGATAATACATGCTTGATTTGCCATTGCTTATATTTTCTATAAATTTCATAGACATGAAAATAAATATATAAATAAATGTTTTCTTTATATTTTCTATAGACATAATTTAATAATTTATATATATATATATATGAAATGTATTATGTTATTTATTGGCATTTATTGTCTATTTATATCAAATAAATTATATAGACATGAAAATAAATATATAAATATTAATAAGTATGTTTTCTTTCTTTATATTTGTTTATTACAATTTATATCAAATAAATTACATAGGCATTAAAATAAATAAACATTAAAATAATTAATGATATGTTGTTTAACTTAAAGTAAGTCTTTGAGCAATGTAATTATATAGTGAAAATAAATATTTAAATATTAACACGTTTTCTTTATATTTTCTGTTTATTATTATGTCAATACATTTCAGATATGTATATTATTTTCTTTCTTTATAATTTCTATTTATTATGTCAGTTTATATTTAAAAAAAAAAATAGACATGAAAATAAATATAAACGATGTTTTCTTTCTTTATATCTTTATATTTTCTATAATAGACATACATTTGATATACATATACACTCTCTCTCTCTCTCTCTCACACACACACACACACACACTGTAAAATACTATATGTGTTTATGCTGCCTTAAGATTTTAAGTTTCAACTTAGATTTTTGAGTCATCACAACAACAAAAAAACGGAAAATTTTAAGTTGTGATAACTAATTAAAACAATCATTCTTTGTTATAGTCTTTCCTTCTTTCTTTCTATTTCTAGAATTTACATTTACAGACAGAGACCAAACCTGTTTTCTGGATGTCGCTGCACTGTTTGTTTTACAGGACACCTTCACTGAACTCTTTCGTCGGCTCTGATGGACGGAGAGCTTTTGCTCGGAGAGATTCGACGGCAGCGGATCTCGAAACAAAACCCTGGCGATCAGACCGTACAGAACCGAAGCCACGACGAGAGGAACGACATAAAACAAGGTGAAGTCCAGAAAGTAGATGGGCATATAGAGGTTCCTGGACACCCGATAGCCACACCGGACCACGACGCCGTTCCCATAAACCGTCTCATTCGTGTCCACCAGGAAAAACCACATGATGCAGTACAGAGACGTGAAGATCCAAACGCAGGCGATGATCTTCTTGGCTCGTGACACGGTGCAGATGAACTGGGCTTTGATGGAGTGGCAGATGGCGATGTAGCGCTCGACGGTGAACGCTGTGATGGAGCAAGACGAGACGTTGATGCCCAGATACTGCAGGAACGTGATGCAAACGCAGCCGGCGTATCCGTAGATCCAGGAAGCCACGACCTCGGAGATGTTGGGTAAACCGGCGGCCAGAAGCACGGTCAGATCGGCCACCGCCAGACTCACCAGGTAACAGTTGGTTGCAGTCATCATGTGCTTGCTACGGATCACCACTAAAACCACCATGGCGTTCCCAGCGATTCCCACTCCGCAGATCAGCAGAGACAGAGAGATGGTGACCGCCTGAACCTCCAGCGAGTTCTCCGGCATCGTGGAGTTTCTGTCGGGATGTGTCGAGGTGCTGTTATCCTTCGTCGTGTTCCCCATTTCAGCATTCACTCGTCTCAACAAAATTTGAGAAAAGTGAGATTAAGTGCACACGTTTGAGAAGATATGCATGAAAGTCACTCACTGAGATGCTGGATGATCCGGTGAGAAAACGAGGCGACTTCTTCTCCAGAGATTTGCAGCATCTACTGAGAAAACAAGCCTCTGTCTTCTTCTCTTCTCTCCTCCTCCTCTTTCACTCACTACCAATGAATCCCTCTCCTCTCTCTCTCCTGATTCTCGTCTAAAGCTTTGTGTTCGGTTAGAAATAGTTCAATAAATGCATATTTAAAGGGGGCCTATTATGCAAAATACTCTTTTATGAGGTGTTTGTACACAGATGTGTGTCCATAGTGTGTAAACAACCAGCCTATAATGGTAAAAATCCACCCACTCCTTTTTTTATAATCCCATGAAATAAATTTCATTAATGAAGGAAATGTGCCGAAGAAAGTTGTTTAAGATTTATATACTTGCACAATTTTTTTTTACGCCGGACTGCTTCACAAACGCTGGATTTGCAGAAAAGTTGTTTCTGAAAGATTTTTAGATTAACGTGATGGTGCATGCTAGTCGATGATGCTAGTCAACTTAGCTCCACAACAACTACATAAATGTATCCACTAACCATTCAGAAACGCCCAGTTGCTTTCTAAAAGTTGTAACTTCTTCCTAGGTCTCTCCATCATTGTCCGACTCCAGTTCAAACATGTAAAGTTGAACACCGCTACGACAATTTCTGACATTTTGGCTGCGTGAGATTCTCCAGTTTTGTTGTTGCTGAAGCACGAGCTGTAAAGGCTCCGCCCTCTATTGGAAAAGGGGCGGAGTGAAGCAGCTCGTTACATTTAAAGGGACACACACAAAAAGAGCATGTTTTTGCTCACATACAAATAGGGGCAAATTTGACAAGCTATAACAAATTATCAGTGGGGTATTTTGAGCAAAAACTTCACAGACATATTCTGGGTACACCTGAGACTTATATTACATCTTGTGAAAAGGTGCATAATATGTCCCCTTCAATGGATCTTTTGGGATGCAGGTCTTGATCACACAACTGATAAAGCAGCTTTGGTAAGTGATGAAACATCTTTAAAACTACGTGAGTCCAGGTGTAACAATATACATCTACATTACATAAAACAGCAGCTAATGATGCTAAAATTGGATAAACCAATCAGAAAAGGTTATTTATTTAATTATTTAAAAGAAATGGGCTGGTCTAAGACAGCTATAGTCACTTTTCTGCTCTACAGAAGAAAAAAAGGTTCTTTTTACTTAATTTTCTGCCAGGATATATTATTTGTTACATTTACGGACATTCCCTTTAATCCTAAAACTTAATACAACGAGTTTCAAAAGATGGGTAAAACACCTGTTCAAATCAATACGGAAAATTATTTTATATTATCAGTACATTGGTTCAATTTAAAGTATATGAGATTTGAAATCTGTCATATTTTCTCATGATCGCTCAGTTCTGGATGCAGCTGTTTTTGAGCCAATCACCTGAGCTGTAAATGTCATGTGACTAATGTCTCGAGCTGCAGGAAAATGACATCATGATTGGCTGATGAAATCACTAGAACACAGACGGTCTCAAATCCTAGTGAATATCCTGAGCTGTAGTTTAAGACAATATACAGGACAAAAGATAAAATTATAAGTATGTGTTATTGGGTTTTGATCATGATGAATTTATTCCCCAATGTTAAATGTTCAATGACAGGAAGATTACCGAGGTAAAGCAGGCAGTCGTCGGCTCTCATGAGGCATCAGCTGGCTGGAAAATAAAACAGCTTTCAGAAATGTGACCATCATCTCATGCAAGCGGGCATCATTTTAAACAGATTTTACATAAGTACTATATATATTTCATCATTTACTCACCCTCATCTCGTTCCAAACCTGTGTGACTGTGGACCACAAAAAAAGATATTCCAAAAAAAAAAAAAAAAAAGACAATGGAGTCTTCAAAATATTTTCTTTTGGATCCACAGAATAAAACATACTGGATCGGAATGGGATGAAGGTGGGAAAATTATGCCAGAATTTCCATATTTGGGCAAACTATCACTTTAAGGCAGCATTACTTATTTTTGCTACAATCAGTGAAGTAAACTAGTCAAGACAAGAGTTCACAGATCTAATACAGTCAAGACTACCTCAGAACTGCAGGGAAATACTTTAAATATAAATAATGAATGTTAGTCTGTAGATCCTCTGATATGAGACCCAGATCACAACTCTGATGACCAGCTGCTAACAGTCTGACATAAAACACATTTTGAAATGCAGTAAATTCATCCAGCCACAAGAGGAAGCCATCTCCATTCGAGTACTTGCAAAACCCATTTAGCAAAACATGATACAGCTACCCAACTAACTGACTCATGGTTGGCTGGTCTTATCTAGTTTAAACTGGTCTGCCAAGCTAGTTTTAGCTGGTTGTTCAGCCTGACCATCTTACATCGGCCTGGCCATGTAAAGAAGTGCCTAAACTCCTCTGAAATCAGCCGGCTAAACTAACTGTGATCAGGCTGGAAGACCAGCTCAGATTACTCTGGTTTTAGCTGTTTTGTTTTCAGCAGGAATAAACTTTATAGTCTGTGAGCGACTACTGAAGTCGCTCTGTCACTACTGAAGTTTGTCTGATTAAACATATTTTAAAAAAAAATAATGTTTTTTTTTTAAAGTTGTAAAAATGGCACTTGATCTAGGACCTTTATAGATTGTGTCCCATCGTAAAGACTGTAGGTCTATTCCTCATAGCCTCTTTTTCATCTGTATAAAAAACTATACGATATCAACCCCCAACTATAGCCGTATATGAGTCGACGGTGCTTTCAGTGATGGCAGGAATGGAAGAGGAAGTTGAATTAAAAGAAGAGGGCAGGGCCAGCAATGATCTGAGGAAAACAGGAGAGGCTCGTAGAACACGAGCTAAATTAAACTAAAGTTGTGTAGTGCTTGTGTTGAACAGTGTTTGTTTACTGATGGATTTTGCATGACCGAGGATATATGAAAATAAACAGACCTGTATCACAGGTTCTTATAATGAGACACACCATATTGAGAGTGTCATGGCATTTTGTGCTTGTCACTACTGAAGTGTGTTTTGTAACAATCTTTCTTGGAGGATTGTATCCGTACTTGTACTTATTTATTAGACACTAGTGCCTATTCTTTAGGTACTAGTACTTTTTCTTTAGATACTAGTACTTATTCTTTAGATACTAGTACTTATTCATTAGATACTAGTCCTTATTTATTAGACACTAGTGCTTATTCTTTAGGTACTAGTACTAATTCTTTAGATACTAGTACTTATTCTTTAGATACTAGTACTTATTTCGATAGTGACTAGTAACAAATTTTTTTAATTTTTTGCCATTGACTTCTATGGGGATCTGTCATTCACATATCAACTATTCAGTTCTGACTAGTATGTATTCCAATTGTGACTAGTACATATATATTATAAACTAGTAGTTATTCATTAGATACTAGTACTTATTTTTTAGATACTATTACCTATTACTAGACACTAGTATTTATTCAATAAATACTAGTACTAAGTCATTAGATACTGAACTGAAAAACTGAAAAAGTCACCCTTTGACTTCTTTTTAGAATAAGGGACAGCCAGCAAAAATTGGTTCAAAATCTTATAATCTATCCTGTACTGAACCGGCAGCCAATGAAGAGAGGACAATACCGGAGTAATGTGGTCAGAAGCCTGGCTGTACCCTCAATGAAATAATTATAATGTTGAAATAATTAATTGTTTATTATTTTGTGCAGGCCTACGCTCTTCATATGTGCATTTGTGTGATCCTTTGACGGTGAATATGTAGGCCTACACAGTGTGTTTGATTATTGCTATTCAACATTCTTAAGAGTAAATAAGTACAACTGCCTGCTCTTCATTACTCTCGTGGCCATTGGACATCAAAATGTGGTCATCCATTGTATTAGTAATTTGTGCAATACAGTTCCTTTTAGACAACTACACTTTTTGTACAAGTGAGCAGTAGGCAACCGACTAAAGAGGTCCTGTATTAGCTAACCCTGCACCCTCTAAACCAAGATCAGACTGGCAAGACTGTGTCCGTGAGATCCACGTAAACCACGTAAATCCACTCGTGTGACTCTGTGCGGCATTGTGTCCGAATGAACAGATAATTGAAATTATGGGATACCCAGAATAATCAAAGATCTAAAATAAAGCATAATCAATAGGCCTATTTATGATTATTTTCTAATAAGAAACACCATCTATGATAATCATTTGAAATTGGAGTCTGATTAAGCGCAGAGCTAAAGTAAAATTTAAACTAAATTCTAATAATGAAGTGAACTTAACAGAACGCTGAAAAAACATACACGCATTATACTTTCGCCCATACCGTTGGATTGAGCAGTTGGGCTGACGGGTGGTCCTTACAGGAAGAAGGATGCGGAAACCGGTGAATATTCAAACACTTTAATAATAAAACAAACACAAAACAAAAGTAAAGGAGGCAGCCCCTCATGGATGACTGCAGCACACACAATAACATAACGTAACGTCCAGGCCTGGTCCTCTCTCGTCCTTCACTGTCGTCACTCCTCCTTTCATGCTTCCTTTCCTCCGTGAGAGATTGGAGACCGGTTCGGCGCGCATGTGTCGCTCATCGGTACCCTAATCACACCACCGGCCTTGTCCTGCTCGCCACATAGTGTACGTCACTGAAGTAGAAACAAGACACACACCTCACTCATGCATGCTGAGAAACACATTATGTGCCAAATGTTCATTAAAGTTAACGAAATACTGTTGAAGAAAAATGAAACGAGGCAGACCTGGCCGAAGTTTGTAGCCCCAGGAGCAGAAACCAACAGATCCAGTGAATCTTTCATCTTCACACACCTGTTGAATAGTATCAGAAAACAAGAGCGTTCAGGCATTCAAGGTTATAGTTCTTGGCGCACTTGTTGGTTTGTTTGCCCGCAAGGAACTTTACATTAATTTGATTAAGACAAAGAAACAGTTCACAAAAAACATGCAAATTCTGTCATTATTTACTCGCCCTCATGATGTTCTGAAGTCAAATAACTTTTCATGTGTGCAAAACATAAGAGGATCTTTTGCTGAATGAGTCTCAGTCACCATTCACCTTCACTGTGTGGAAAATGATGCAAAGAACGTGAATGGTGACTTGTGTTCTACAGAAAAAAAAAATAAACGCTGTAGTTTCTGATGCCCGTTTCCATGAGTCCTTTCAGAGTCTCCACTGAAGTTTACAGCATTCAAACATTTGAGTAAATAAAAACACCCTAAAAAGACATCATATTCATTTTATTTTTTGTATAATGCCATTCAATTACAGAAACTGACCAGATTCTGTTGCTGCTAAAATGGGGATCAATCAAATGCTCCAGAAGCTCCTCAATGTCAGCTAGAAAACACAGAAAACACACACAAATCCCACAGAGTAAACCAAATATCACTGATTATCTTTCTCAGGAGTTTAGTTACGGTCTCTGCTGATCTCCTTCCAGCTTAAAGCTCTTCAAGATGTTTTGTGACGTGTCTGTCGATGGCTCACAGAAGCTTCTGGAAGTTTCCCGTCTATAATGTGTCCATCACTGAAGCAGAAACGAGACACACACACCTCACTCATACATGCTTAGAAACACATTATATGCCAAATGTTCATTGAAGTAAACCAAATAATGTTGTTGAAAAGAAACAGTGTTATTTACCCGTAATAGCGAGTGATGGATCTGGGTTTGCTGAATGGGGTATTTTGTTCCACAGAAGAAAGTTGCAAACTGCTTTGGATAAAAGCTTCTTACATTATTATTCTGCCAGAACTGACGCTACGCTTGGTATCATCTGTTCTACAAAAACCTGAATTTATTCCGTTTTAACTTTTGCAAATATTTCCATAAATATTCAGACTTAACACAGTAATTTGAGTAAATAAAAACACAAAACACTGAAGAAGTGTCTTTATTTATTTATTTATTTCAAATGAAGTAATAGTTGTGTGCTCAAATGACCTCAGCATGTCCAGGCCATGTAGGAGGGTAGATTCTATAGGTCGTCAATTCTTGTAACAAGTCGATCACATCTGAACAAATTTGGTACGTCGCTGAAATCAGGAGTATGAAGCTAAACCCAGTTGAGAACAATTCAACCAAGTTATATATACCTGAACCAATCATGCAAGCTTTCAAAAGAAGTTGTGCGCACTGCCGTAGCTTTGGAGAAGACAGAGCCGTCGGGTTTACGGTGATGGTGTCGTCATCATGTAGTTGAGCTTTTGTAATCGTCCAGTGTTGAAATCTGCCGAATCCCCGAACCAAAGATCTTAAACCATGTCCAATTCGCCACACAGCTGAAATCAGCAGTAGCCGATTGAATTGTGCTGAGAACACCCGAATCAGGTTCAATGCGCCTGAACAAATATGGTATACACCTGAAACAATATGGTATACAGCTAAAGCCAAACAAGTAAACCCCTGCTGTAGCTTTGAAAAAGACAAAGCTGGCTGGGTTACACATGTGGTGGTTGTTTCAGGTGTAGTTCCAAGTAATGGCATATTGACAACAGTGAATTCAGGTGGAGCACAAAACAACTGGCTTCCGCGAGGGAGAATATCTCGACCCACCGGTGCCGTAGGGGCAATATATAAATTTACCTGTGCCATCGGTCCGTTCCTCTGTGCGTCGAAGAGGCAGCAACATGTCCTTAAATGTCCTTTTTGAAGTCTGCCTTACACAAGCTGCCCTTATATAGGCCTATGGTACACATGACGTCAGGTATAAGATTTGACTTGCAAATTACATTTCATCGAAGAGAGAACATTTACAGGAAACCTGTTTAAATATTCTTCTCTATGCTCATCAACAAACAGGTACATTTTGTTTAGGAAACAATAGAATTTAGAAAACACTTTATATTCTATTAGACAAAGATTATAATGGAAAAAAAAACTTAAAAAAAACTTTGAATCTGGTTCAATACACTGGCTTCTATTCACAATTAATTTGAATCTTTTAAATAAATAAAAGAACAGAACATGTTTAAAGAACAAAAAGTGTAAATGTTAATAGCAGAAAGGCAAAACACAATATGCCATCAGAAAATCAGAGATCGTAATTGGCTACTGTTTTCTGTATCTTTATCCTTACAGTGGAAGTATTAAACTGGAAGTTTAAACTGGGAAGGTCAGTTTGTGTCATGTGACTGTGGTGATCTCAGCTTTCAACACATGCTTTTTCTCATAAATGTATATCATTAAACAAGGATAGCCTTTATTTATTTTCCTTTTTTGATGAGGAAATACATGATGTTGCCTATTTTCACCCCAGACTCTTAATGCATGGTGTTTCCATCTGGAGCATCAGTGAATGTTTGAACCTTTTTTTAATAGTTGTGTTTGAGTCGCTCAATTGTCCTCAGTGTGAAAAGATGGATCTTAAAAATCATACAGTCACTGCTTGGAAAGGGTTCAAATATGCAAAAGATGGAAAAAACAGTTGTGGATCATCCAGTTAACGACACACACAGTATTAAAGTCCCCGTGAAATCAAAATTGACCCTATTTACTTTTTTAGCGCATATTACTAGTCTTGTGGTGAACAATTAATCCGTGCAAGTTAATATATAAAGAAAAAAAAAATTTCCATGGTAATCTTTAATCAAAATCTGAAAAGTTACTTCCGGTCTGGAATGGCGTCTTTTTCTGATGACGTAGGCTTGACGGCTTGGGTTGAAAGACGCTTTAACCACTCCCCTCAAACCGTTAGTCTGCTATGAGCGAGAGGTGGAGAGGAGGAGCGCTAGAGTAAAACCCTGCCCTCTGTTCAATATTCCGTTTCACTGGGAAATACGTCACAGCACTGGAGAAAAGTCTTTTGCAACTTCCGGTTCACGGGGACTTTAAGAGTCAATAAACTTTTGGACAGGGTAATTTTTTATAAATTCAGCTGTTTCTTCTTCTCTTGTCGACTATATGTACACATATTATATGTAATACATCTTATTCATATTATTTTAATCAAAAAACTTTGTTTTAAGTTGTGATTACAAATTGCAACAATTTTTTTAAATAGTCCGAAGCCACGACGAGAGGAACGACATAAAACAAGGTGAAGTCCAGAAAGTAGATGGGCATATAGAGGTTCCTGGACACCCGATAGCCACACCGGACCACGACACCGTTCCCATAAACCGTCTCATTCGTGTCCACCAGGAAAAACCACATGATGCAGTACAGAGACGTGAAGATCCAAACGCAGGCGATGATCTTCTTGGCTCGTGACACGGTGCAGATGAACTGGGCTTTGATGGAGTGGCAGATGGCGATGTAGCGCTCGACGGTGAACGCTGTGATGGAGCAAGACGAGACGTTGATGCCCAGATACTGCAGGAACGTGATGCAAACGCAGCCGGCGTATCCGTAGATCCAGGAAGCCACGACCTCGGAGATGTTGGGTAAACCGGCGGCCAGAAGCACGGTCAGATCGGCCACCGCCAGACTCACCAGGTAACAGTTGGTTGCAGTCATCATGTGCTTGCTACGGATCACCACTAAAACCACCATGGCGTTCCCAGCGATTCCCACTCCGCAGATCAGCAGAGACAGAGAGATGGTGACCGCCTGAACCTCCAGCGAGTTCTCCGGCATCGTGGAGTTTCTGTCGGGATGTGTCGAGGTGCTGTTATCCTTCGTCGTGTTCCCCATTTCAGCATTCACTCGTCTCAACAAAATTTGAGAAAAGTGAGATTAAGTGCACACGTTTGAGAAGATATGCATGAAAGTCACTCACGGAGATGCTGGATGATCCGGTGAGAAAACGAGGCGACTTCTTCTCCAGAGATTTGCAGCATCTACTGAGAAAACAAGCCTCTGTCTTCTTCTCTTCTCTCCTCCTCCTCTTTCACTCACTACCAATGAATCCCTCTCCTCTCTCTCTCCTGATTCTCGTCTAAAGCTTTGTGTTTGGTTAGAAATAGTTCAATAAATGCATATTTAAAGGGGGCCTATTATGCAAAATTCACTTTTATGAGGTGTTTGTACACAGATGTGTGTCCATAGTGTGTAAACAACCAGCCTATAATGGTAAAAATCCACCCACTCCTTTTTTTATAATCCCATGAAATAAATGTCATTAATGAAGGAAATGTGCCAAAGAAAGTCGTTTAAGATTTATATACTTGCACAATTTTTTTTACGCCGGACTGCTTCACAAACGCTGGATTTGCTGAAAAGTTTTTTCTGAAAGATTTTTAGATTAATATGACGGTGCATGCTAGTCGATGATGCTAGTCAAATTAACTCCACAACAACTACATATATTTATCCACTAACCATTCAGTAACACCCAGTTGCTTTCTAAAAGTTCTTCCATTTAAACGCTTAACTAATTAACTAACTGATTAACTAACTGTATTTTCTACGTACAATTCTGAAATGCACTTTCTGTAAAGCTGCTTTGAAACAATATGTATTGTGAAAAGCGCTATACAAATAAATTTGAATTGAATTGAATTGAATTCTTCCTAAAAAACTTCTTCTCGAGTCTCTCCATCAGTGTCTGACTACGATTCGAACATGTAAAGTTGAACACCTCTATCGACAATTTCTGACATTTTGGCAGCGTGAGATTCTCCAGTTTTGTTGTTGCTGAAGCACGAGCTGTAAAGGCTCCGCCCTCTTCTGGAAAGGGGCGGAGTGAAGCAGCTCATTGCATTTAAAGGCACACACACAAAAAGAGAACGTTTTTGCTCACACACAAATAGGGGCAAATTTGACAAGCTACAATAAATGATCAGTGGGGTATTTTGAGCGGAAACTTTACAGACATATTCTGGGTACACCTGAGACTTATATTACATCTTGTGAAAAGGTGCATAATATGTCCCCTTCAATGGATCTTTTGGGATGCAGGTCATGATCACACAACTGATAAAGCAGCTTTGGTAAGTGATGAAACATCTTTAAACTACATGAGTCCAGGTGTAACAATATAAATCTACATTACATAAAACAGCAGCTAATAAAGCTAAAATTGGATAAGCCCATCAGAAAAGATTATTTTTTTATTTATTTAAAAGAAATGGGCTGGTCTAAGACAGCTATAGTCACTTTTATGCTCTACAGAAGAAAAAAAGGTTCTTTTTACTTAATTTTCTGCCAGGATATATTATTCGTTACATTTACGGACATTAACTTAATACAACAAGTTTCAAAAGATGTGTAAAACACCTGTTCAAATCAATACGGAAAATTATTTTCAGTACATTGGGTCCAATTTTTTGTAAAGTGTATGCAATTTGAAATCTGCCGTATTTTCTCATGATCGCTCAGTTTTGGATGCAGCTGTTTTTCAGCCAATCACCTGAGCTGTAAATGTCATGTGACTAATGACTTGAGCTGCAGAAAAATGACATCATGATTGGCTGATGACATCACTAGAACACAGACTGTCTCAAACCCTAGTGACTATCCTGAGCTGTGTAGTAAAATACAATATACAGGACAAAAGATAAGATTATAAGAATGTGTTATTGGGTTTTAATCATGATGAATTTATTCCCCAATGTTAAATGTTCAATGACAGGAAGATTACCGAAGTAAAGCAGGCATTCGTCGGCTCTCATGAGGCATCAGCTGTCTGGAAAATAAAACAGCTTTCACAAATGTGACCATCTTCATCTCATGTGAGTGGACATAATTTTAAACAGATTTTACATAAGTACTATTTCATCATTTACTCACCCTCATGTTGTTCCAAACCTGTGTGACTGTGGACCACAAAAAAAGATATTCCAAAAAATAAAAGAAAATGGAGTCTTCAAAATATCTTCTTTTGGGTCCACAGAATAAATCATACTGGATTGGAATGACATGAAGGTGGAAAAATAATGCCAGAATTTGATATTTGGGTGAACTATCGCTTTAAGTCAGCATTACTCTACTCCTTTTTTCTACAATCAGGAAGTAAACTAGTCAAGAGTTCACAGATCTAATAAAGACGAGACTCCCTCAGAACTGCAGGGAAAGAATTCAAATGTAAATGACGAATGTTAGTCTGTAGATCCTCTGATATGAGACTCAGATCACAACTAATGACTAACGGATCTCCAGTCTGATATAAAACACTGCAGGATAAACAATCTTTAAATGTAGTAGATTCATCCAGCCACAAGAGGGAGCCATCTCACTTCTAGTACTTGAAAAACTAATTTAGCAAAACATGTTATAGCTACCCAACCCAACTAACTTACTGGAAGGGTTTCTAGAATAAAGTATAAGGCTTGTACACAAAAATGACAAATTGCAATGAGATTAAATCTGACTCTCACCCCTGGTTTCACAGACAAGTCTTGTATGTGAAAATGTATGTTTGAGCTGTTTTAACTGAAAGCAAATTGCACTGGTATATCTTAAAATATGTCAGTGCGATTTTTTTGTCTCAAGACGCACACCAGTAATGTATTTTTCTAAGGCATGTTTATAAAAGCTACTTAAATGTCCTAGTTGAACTAAGGTCTAATCCTGGCTTAATCTAAACCCTGTCTGTGAAACCAGGCCTCAGATTATTGTGTGGTTGGAATTACTCATGGTTGGCTGGTCTTTGCTGGTTTCTGCACTGATTTGAGTGTTTCTGGTACTTTATAATGGCTGAGATATTAGTGATGTCCCTCATCACTGAAGCAGAAACAACACACACACACACACACACACCTTATTCATACATTCAAATCAGGGACTGCAGATGAAATTTAGCTCTGTACACGGCAAAAAATGCTATTCTTACTTGGTATTTTTGTCTTGTTTCCAGTCAAAATATCTAAAAAATTCTTAAATCAAGATGCATTTTCTATATAAGAAAAATGACAAGATATATAGTCTTGTTTCCTGGGAAAGGCCATTTAGCCATTCACAAGAAACTGCTAAAGATGGAAAGACTTTTCCACCAACATTTGACTCAATAATACTAACACTTTATCTATTCTATATCTATTATGATTATAGGCTGTCATGGAATAACGACTTGCGCTCTTCATTTGTAGTCGCTTTGGATAAAAGCTTCTGCTAAATGATTAAATGTAAATGTCAAATTTCTTGTCAACTAACAATATTAATCTTTTCATGAGGAAATATTTCTCATTTTGCCTACCTTTATTATCATCTGTTTGACGAATGGGAGCGTTAACACAGATCCTGTCAAAACATGAAAACTTTGGTTCAGGACTCATTACAGTATTTTTCCATGGAATGTTTGTAAAGCCTAAAGCATAAGAACACAAGCAAGATTAAACTTGTGTTTTGTATGAAGTGCTTGTGTTAAAACAGGCTGGATTGTCAGTTTACTGATATTAAACATTGGTTAGTGTGATATTTTTATACTGGGATCTTAGAGGAATTCAGGAACAAACCCGTATTGCAAGTTTGTTATAATTGGAGACACCTGTAATGAATGAGTCATATTGTGCTTGTTATTTACCATTTGGTTTAAATCTTAAATTTAAACATTTTCTTTTTTTTTAATTTATGAATACTAATCACATAAACTAAACAGTCCATTCCCTTGTTCCATTAAGATTTATACAAAAGGTTGTATTAAGCTCTAAAAAAATTTTTTTACTCATTTAAAATTCTTAATTCATAATATGAATAATATGTAAGGATTATTCAATTTGATGGAATTTTACACAGTTAAAATGATAATAGTCTAAGGTCAAATTGTGATTTCAATGATGGCAGAAATGGAAGAGGTAAATAAAAAAAAGGAAGACGAGGCCAGCAATGATCAAACTGCTGTTTACAAGAAGTACTCATAAAATATTAGCATATTATTTGAGTTTTGTATGGAGTGCTTGTGTTGAAACAGGAGAGAAGCTGTTTACTGATGGATCAAATGATGGTTCGTGTGACTTGGCTTGAATGGGGATGTTTTTGTATTTGGATTTGAAGGGGAATTCATAGACAGACCTGCGTTACAGGTTCTCAGTGGGACACACCTGTGTCTTGAGTCATATAGTGCTTGTAAGTACTGAACTGAGTTTTGTCACAGTCCTTATATTTGTTTTGTTGGATAATGGTTTGAATCTTATACAATGGACAGTGAATAGAACTGATTATGGGATACATAATTCCATAATCTTATGGTGATCTTTGTTGACTGATTTCAGTGGTTCAAGTACTTTATAATGATGAGATTCTGGTGATGTTGAAGTCAAACTCGTGCTAGTAGAAATCTTTCACTGGACCCGAGAGAGATCTGATGAACACTTCAATCAAATGCTCCAGAAGCTCCTCAATGTCAGCTAGAAAACACAGAAAACGCACACAAATCCCACAGAGTAAACCAAATATCACTGATTATCTTTCTCAGGGGTTTAGTTACGGTCTCTGGCGATCTCCTTCCAGCTTAAAGCTCTTCAAGATGTTTTGTGACGTGTCTGTCGATGGCTCACAGAAGCTTCTGGAAGTTTCCCGTCTATAATGTGCTGTCACTGAAACAAAAACAAAACACACACACCTCATTCATACATGCTGAGAAACACATATTATGTGCCAAATTTTCATTAAAGTTAATGAAATACTGTTGTTGAAATGAAACATTGTTACTTCCCCGTGATAACAAGCAGATCTGGGTTTGCTGAATGAGGTCTTTTGTTCCACAGAAGAAAGTTGCAAACTGCTTTGGACAAAATCATCTTACATTCTTATTCTACTTACCATCATATTATCATTTGTTCTCCAAAAACCTACCTGAATTTATCCCATTTGCATAAGAGCCATTGTGAGGGAATGAAATATTTGTAGTGAAATGCAGTTTCTTTTCCTTTTTACGTTCATACCAATAAAATTGATCAAGGCAAACCAGACGCTGACTGCTGTCCAAACGTGTTCTGTGTTACAGCACCTGGACTGTAGGATCTGAAGGATCTTCTCTCTTCTGTTGAACTTCAGCGATACTGAAGTTTGTCCAAATGGCTGTAGTTTCTGATGCCAGTTTCCAAATAGACATACAGACGACCGGTCAACTGGACCGCACCAGAGAACTGTCACATTCAGTCATTTGAGTACATAAAAACACACAAAAAAGTAACTATTTTACCTTTTATTTTTCAAATTATGTTATGATCATTGGATGAAACTATCTCTGCATGTCCGGGCTTTATTTGGAAGAGAGTATCTTGGCGCCAGTTTGGGGCCAGTAAGTGTAGCAATCGGGGATGATCAAACTATCTCTGCACATTGTTGCCTTGGAGGAGAGTAGTTTTGGGTCATTAAGTGTAGCAATCTGGTATGATGAAACTATCTTTGTACATCCGGGCCTTGGAGGAGAGTAGTTTTGGGTCAGTAAGTGTAGCAATTGGGCATAATCAAACTATCTCTGCACATCGTTGCCTTGGAGGAGAGTAGTTTTGGGTTACTAAGTGTACTAATCTGGTATGATCAAACTATCTCTGCACATCTGGGCCTTGGAGGAGAGTAGTTTTGGGTCATTAAGTGTAGCAATCTGGTATGATGAAACTATCTTTGTACATCCGGGCCATGGAGGAGAGTAGTTTTGGGTCAGTAAGTGTAGCAATTGGGCATGATCAAACTATCTCTGCACATCGTTGCCTTGGAGGAGAGTAGTTTTGGGTCATTAAGTGTAGCAATCTGCTTATGATCAAACAATCTCTGCACATCAGGGCCTTGGAGGTGATAGTAGTTTTGGGTCAGTAAGTGTAGCAATCGGGTATGATCAAACATCTCTGTACATCTGAGCTTTGGAGGAGAGTAGTTTTGGGTTAGTTAGTGTATAAATGGGGTATGATCAAACTATCTCTGCACATCCGGGCCTTTAAGGAGAGTATTTTGGGTCAGTTAGTGTAGAAATTACGTATGATCAAACTATCTCTGCACATCCGGGCCTGGGAGGAGAGTAGTATTGGGTCAGTAAGTGTAACAATCTTTGGGACTCTGGAACCAAGTTGAACACACCTGAACCAATTTGGTACGCAGCTGAAATCAGGAGTATCCAGCCAAACCCAGTTGAGAACAATTCAACCAAGTCAAATATACCTGAACCAATCTCGCAAGCTGTCAAAAGAAGTTGTGCGCACTGCCGTAGCTTTGGAGAAAACAGAGCTGTCGTGTTTACACAAGAAAACACATGAATCAGGTTAAATGCATGTGAATAAATATGGTATACACCTGATCCAATTCGACACACAGCTGAAATCAGCAGTAGCCAGCTGAAACATCCTCAGAACACCTGAATCAGGTTAAATGAACCTGAATAAATATGGTGTACACCTGAAACAATCTGGTATACAGCTAAAGCCAAACAACTGACACAAATAAACCACTGCCGTAGCTTTGAAAAAGGCAAAGCTGGCAAGGTTACTGTGATGGTTGTTTCAAGTGTATGTGAAGCACAAAACATGGTGGAGAAGAGATAATTCGACTGGCTTTATCGGGGGAGACTATCTCGATCCGCCGGTGCCACTGGAACAACGACGCTCTGCACTCCCATTCTTTGGGGGAGAATGTCTCGATCCGCCGGACCACTGGAACAACAACACTCTGCACTCCCATTCCTTGGGGGAGAATATCTCGATCTGCCGGTGCCACTGGAACAACAACGCTCTGCAATCCCATTCTTTGGGGGAGAATGTCTCGATCCGCCGGTGCCACTGGAACAACAACACTCTGCACTCCCATTCCTTGGGGGAGAATATCTCGATCCGCCGGTGCCACTGGAACAACGACGCTCTGCACTCCCGTTCCTTGGGGGAGAATATCTCGATCCGCCGGTGCCACTGGAACAACGACGCTCTGCACTCCCATTCCTCGGGGGAGAATATATCGACCAGCCGGTGCCACTGGAACAACGACGCTCTGCACTCCCGTTCCTTGGGGGAGAATATCTCGATCCGCCGGTGCCACTGGAACAACGACGCTCTGCACTCCCATTCCTCGGGGGAGAATATATCGACCAGCCGGTGCCACTGGAACAACGACGCTCTGCACTCCCGTTCCTCGGGGGAGAATATCTCGATCCGCCGGTGCCACTGGAACAACAACACTCTGCACTCCCATTCCTCGGGGGAGAATATATCGACCAGCCGGTGCCACTGGAACAATGACGCTCTGCACTCCTGTTCCTTGGGGGAAAATATCTCGACCAGCCGGTGCCACTGGAACAACGACGCTCTGCACTCCTGTTCCTCGGGGGAGAATATCTCGATCCGCCGGTGCCACTGGAACAACAACACTCTGCACTCCCATTCCTCGGGGGAGAATATATCGACCAGCCGGTGCCACTGGAACAACAACACTCTGCACTCCCGTTCCTCGGGGGAGAATATCTCGATCCGCCGGTGCCACTGGAACAACAACACTCTGCACTCCCATTCCTCGGGGGAGAATATATCGACCAGCCGGTGCCACTGGAACAACGACGCTCTGCACTCCCATTCCTTGGGGGAGAATATCTCGACCAGCCGTTGCCACTGGAACAACGACGCTCTGCACTCCTGTTCCTCGGGGGAGAATATCTCGATCCCCCGGTGCCACTGGAACAACAACACTCTGCACTCCCATTCCTCGGGGGAGAATATATCGACCAGCCGGTGCCACTGGAACAACGACGCTCTGCTCTCCCGTTCCTCGAGGGAGAATGTCTCGGCCAGCCAGTGCCACTGGAACAACGATGCTCTGCACTCCTATTCTTCGGGGAAAAATATTTAGACCAGCCGGTGCCACTGGAACAACGACGCTCTGCACTTTCGTTCCTCGGGGGAGAATATATCGATCCGCCGGTGCCACTGGAACAACAACACTCTGCACTCCCGTTCCTCGGGGGAGAATATCTCGATCCACCGGTGCCACTGGAACAACGACGCTCTGCACACCCGTTCCTCGGGGGAGAATATATCGACCAGCCGGTGCCACTGGAACAACGACGCTCTGCACTCCCGTTCCTCGGGGGAGAATATCTCGATCCGCCGGTGCCACTGGAACAACGACGCTCTGCAATCCTGTTCCTTGGGGGAGAATATATCGACCAGCCGGTGCCACTGAAACAGTGACGCTCTGCACTCCCATTCCTCGGGGGAGAATATCTCGACCAGCCGGTGCCACTGGAACAATGACGCTCTGCAATCCTGTTCCTTGGGGGAGAATATCTCGACCAGCCGGTGCCACTGGAACAACAACGCTCTGCACTCCCATTCCTCGGGAGAGAATATCTCGATCCGCCGGTGCCACTGGAACAACGATGCTCTGCACCCCCGTTCCTCGGGGGAGAATATCTCGATCCGCCGGTGCCACTGGAACAACGACGCTCTGCACTCCCGTTCCTCGGGGGAGAATATCTCGATCCGCCGGTGCCACTGGAACAACAACGCTCTGCACTCCCATTCCTCAGGAGAGAATATCTCGATCCGCCGGTGCCACTGGAACAACGATGCTCTGCACTCCCGTTCCTCGGGGGAGAATATCTCGATCCGCCGGTGCCACTGGAACAACGACGCTCTGCACTCCCGTTCCTCGGGGGAGAATATCTTGATCCGCCGGTGCCACTGGAACAACGACGCTCTGCACTCCCATTCCTCGGGGGAGAATATATCGACCAGCCGGTGCCACTGGAACAACGACGCTCTGCACTCCCGTTCCTCGGGGGAGAATATCTCTATCCGCCGGTGCCACTGGAACAACGATGCTCCGCACTCCTATTCCTTGGGGGAGAATATCTCGATCCGCCGGTGCCACTGGAACAACGACGCTCTATGATATACATTTCGGGAAGTTGTACTGTATCTTTCAACATAGGCTACCTATTATTGTTAATTTGTGTTTATTTACAATTAACTAGTAAAGAGATTAACGGCACCCCATAGCAGGCGCTAGCTATCTGTCACGTCACATTTAAAAGCTCCAAAACGGTATTTATTGTTTGAATTTCGTAATGAAATGGACAGAATCTGAGAGCTGAGAATTTGTTTTATATCAAAAGTAACCTTCTCTTTCTTGTCTGTCGGTGTCAATGTCCTCTATGCTTCACGATTTTTCTCTGCGTGAGAAAATGGATGTGTGTCGTGAGAGCTTGTGGAAAGTGTCAATTGCGTGAGTCTCACACTGAATGAGTGAGAGTTGGCAGCTCTGCAATAGACATGTTCCATAACATTAGCTGCATCAAACAGAAGATGTGCTAGAAACAAGGTAAGCGGGAATCTCGGGATCATTGGTGGGCAGAGCTGCACCTTCACCAGTTTCTGCGGTCATCTTCCACAATGGCGAACTAACTGCTATGTGAGCGTATGCTGGCAAAGAGCTCGCGCATACTTTTTTTCCAAATAAAACCAAGTTTTTCATTGGTTTGGAAAGCCAGTGTGATAAATACTTGGAGCGGGCATGGGGAAATGTAACGGAGTAAAAAGTAAACTTTGTCTTTAATATTGTAGTGGAGTAAGAGTAAAAGTAGATGCAAATAAAATATACTCAAGTAAAGTACAGATCCCCGAAAAAAATACTTAAGTAAAGTAACGAAGTATTTTTACTTCGTTACTTACCACCACTGCCACTGGAACAACGACGCTCTGCACTCCCGTTCCTCGAGGGAGAATGTCTCGGCCAGCCAGTGCCACTGGAACAACGACGCTCTGCACTCCTATTCTTCGTGGGAAAATATTTAGACCAGCCAGTGCCACTGGAACAACGACGCTCTGCACTTTCGTTCCTCGGGGGAGAATATATCGACCAGCCGGTGCCACTGGAACAACGACGCTCTGCACTCCTATTCTTCGGGGGAAAATATTTCGACCAGCCGGTGCCACTGGAACAACGACGCTCTGCACTCCCGTTCCTCGGGGGAGAATATATCGACCAGCCGATGCCACTGGAACAACGACGCTCTGCACTCCCGTTCCTCGGGGGAGAATATCTCGATCCGCCGGTGCCCCTGGAACAACAACACTCTGCACTCCCGTTCCTCGGGGGAGAATATATCGACCAGCCGATGCCACTGGAACAACGACGCTCTGCACTCCCGTTCCTCGGGGGAGAATATCTCAATCCGCCGGTGCCACTGGAACAACAACACTCTGCACTCCCGTTCCTCGGGGGAGAATATATCGACCAGCCGATGCCACTGGAACAACGACGCTCTGCACTCCCGTTCCTCGGGGGAGAATATCTCGATCCGCCGGTGCCACTGGAACAACAAAACTCTGCACCCCCGTTCCTCGGGGGAGAATATCTCGATCCACCGGTGCCACTGGAACAACGACGCTCTGCACTCCCGTTCCTCGGGGGAGAATATATCGACCAGCCGGTAACACTGGAACAACGACGCCCTGCACTTCCGTTCCTCGGGGGAGAATATCTCGATCCGCCGGTGCCACTGGAACAACGACGCTCTGCAATCCTGTTCCTTGGGGGAGAATATATCGACCAGCCGATGCCACTGAAACAGTGACGCTCTGCACTCCCATTCCTCGGGGGAGAATATCTCGACCAGCCGGTGCCACTGGAACAATGACGCTCTGCAATCCTGTTCCTTGGGGGAGAATGTCTCGACCAGCCGGTGCCACTGGAACAACAACGCTCTGTACTCCCATTCCTCGGGAGAGAATATCTCGATCCGCCGGTGCCACTGGAACAACGATGCTCTGCACTCCCGTTCCTCGGGGGAGAATATCTCGATCCGCCGGTGCCACTGGAACAACGACGCTCTGCACTCCCGTTCCTCGGGGGAGAATATCTCGATCCGCCGGTGCCACTGGAACAACGATGCTCCGCACTCCTATTCCTTGGGGGAGAATATCTCAATCCGCCGGTGCCACTGGAACAACAACACTCTGCACTCCCGTTCCTCGGGGGAGAATATATCGACCAGCCGATGCCACTGGAACAACGACGCTCTGCACTCCCGTTCCTCGGGGGAGAATATCTCGATCCGCCGGTGCCACTGGAACAACAAAACTCTGCACCCCCGTTCCTCGGGGGAGAATATCTCGATCCACCGGTGCCACTGGAACAACGACGCTCTGCACTCCCGTTCCTCGGGGGAGAATATATCGACCAGCCGGTAACACTGGAACAACGACGCCCTGCACTCCCGTTCCTCGGGGGAGAATATCTCGATCCGCCGGTGCCACTGGAACAACGACGCTCTGCAATCCTGTTCCTTGGGGGAGAATATATCGACCAGCCGATGCCACTGAAACAGTGACGCTCTGCACTCCCATTCCTCGGGGGAGAATATCTCGACCAGCCGGTGCCACTGGAACAATGACGCTCTGCAATCCTGTTCCTTGGGGGAGAATATCTCGACCAGCCGGTGCCACTGGAACAACAACGCTCTGTACTCCCATTCCTCGGGAGAGAATATCTCGATCCGCCGGTGCCACTGGAACAACGATGCTCTGCACTCCCGTTCCTCGGGGGAGAATATCTCGATCCGCCCCTGCCACTGGAACAACGACGCTCTGCACTCCCGTTCCTCGGGAGAGAATATCTCGATCCGCCGGTGCCACTGGAACAACAACGCTCTGCACTCCCCTTCCTCGGGAGAGAATATCTCGATCCGCCGGTGCCACTGGAACAACGATGCTCTGCACTCCCGTTCCTCGGGGGAGTATATCTCGATCCGCCAGTGCCACTGGAACAACGACGCTCTGCACTCCCGTTCCTCGGGGGAGAATATATCGACCAGCCGGTGCCACGGGAACAACGACGCTCTGCACTCCCGTTCCTCGGGGGAGAATATCTCTATCCGCCGGTGCCACTGGAACAACGATGCTCCGCACTCCTATTCCTTGGGGGAGAATATCTCGATCCGCCGGTGCCACTGGAACAACGACCCTCTGCAATCCTGTTCCTTGGGGGAGAATATATCGACCAGCTGGTGCCACTGAAACAGTGACGCTCTGCACTACCATTCCACGGGGGAGAATATCTCGACCAGCCGGTGCCACTGGAACAACGACGCTCTGCAATCCTGTTCCTTGGGGGAGAATATCTCGACCAGCCGGTGCCACTGGAACAACAACGCTCTGCACTCCCATTCCTCGGGGGAGAATATCTCGATACACCGGTGCCACTGGAACAACGACGCTCTGCACTCCCGTTCCTCGGGGGAGAATATCTCGATCCGCCGGTGCCACTGAAACAATGACGCTCTGCACTCCCATTCCTCGGGGGACAATATCTCGACCAGCCGGTGCCACTAGAACAACAACGCTCTGGATACCCACAGCACCAGGCTCAGCCCTGAGTCCGTTATTGACAGTCTCGGCGCTAGGAGTGGGTTTCGGGGAGACTATCTGGCTTCCATCAGTCTTTTGCTCTGCGACCAGTGGGGGGTACGGTGCCAACCGGTCCTTATGAAGCACCACCCGTCTACCCCATCCAGGCATTCGGAACCGGAAGACCACCTCCGAAATTTTGTCCAGAAATTCCCCAGGTCCCTGCCAATGAGGAGTAAGTTTGGGTGACAACCCCCACTTCCTCTGGGGGCAGAACACCCACACTCTGTCCCCTTGCCCAATTATAGGCCCGTGGCCCCGAGCGTCATATGCACACTTCTGGCGAGCACCATCGTCCCCTAGAGCCTTCCTGGCCATTTGATGGACTGTGCTCAGACGCTCCTTCAATTTCCTGAAATAATCCCACTTCTGACACCACTGTAATAACTGTTAATAAAATATGTAGAGCATCAGTAAAACAAACCTGCAGAAGGTAGTACTGTCATCTGTCTCTATTAATTCTGAACGCTGAATAAGCACTACACAAGCAAGGCATCCATTGCCATGTGACTCCCTTACACATCTCTCTCCATGACGGTGAGAGACAACATTTTTACATAACAAGGAAGTAAATGACCAAGAACACCCGAACTAACTTGAACATAAACACACATAACTTTACTAACACAAAAACCCCACCATCTTGCTTTAATAACGCATAAATCAACTCCTAACAAACAATTACCCATAATGCACCCAGCTGCTAGCGCTGACTGCCGGGTCGTTACAATATATTCCACTTTGGGCATTCCTGCAGTAGAGCACTGCAGAAAACTACCACTTGTGTAAACAATAAGGGAACGTGTTGAATTGCCCAAAGGAATGAGTGCTGTTGTGGGATTAGATCTGTTATTCAGTTCAGTGTTACTTTGTGTAAAATGCTCAGCAGAATCTCAGCAGACCCTCAATAAGTCATAAAAATCTAAAAATCTTATTTATATATTAAGAGACCTGTTTAAGCTAAAACTCTTCAGAATTAGTGCAGAATATTTCACTCTTGCAGAAATGTTGATTGGTTGTTACACAAACTTCACATAAGTCACTTCTTGGTCTCTTCATGCAATAAAATCGCAGTACTCCCTCATCTGTGCCTTTTAAAGAACCACGAAATGAGAATCAACTCGGGTCAGCTAAGTGCTGTCAGATTCACTGCCCACAAGACACTTGGCTCTGACCGTGATGCATTACTCTTCTAAGATGATTAAAAGTTGAGGTGTTTCACACTACCTCTAAGTAGAAGGAGCTGCTTTTAATTCCAATACTCTCAATCTACAAAAACATACCATAAAATGCACAGATTAAGCTGTGCTTGATAGCTTCTAGACATGTCACTGAATTTTCTTAATATTGCAAAAACAAATTAATAATGCCTTAATGAACTGAATGGAATTAATGCCTACAATTACCTTTTTTCTGGAATTAGAGCTGCCTTATAGCGTAATGATTGAATCCTGAGTAATTTTGTGACATTGTTTTCCTGTTTATTACTGTAAAGCTGCTTTGAAGCAAATTGTATTGTTAAAAGCACTGTATAAATAAACTTGACATAAATTCTTCTATTTTCTAAGTTTCTTTTTTCAAATAAATAAAAAGAATACACACATTTACCGTATAATGTCATGTCACCTAACAATAACAATCTATTTATGAGGAAAAATATTTATATTATTGAGGTTTAACAAAAGAACAGGGAAGGTGAAGTACAGGGCATTAACATAGAAATAAAACATGCAGCTGGTTCATGACTTATTACAGGTGGAATGTTTGTAAAGCCTAAAGTACAAGGAAACTTGCAAGATTAAACTTGAATTTTGAATGAAGTGCTTGTGCTGTCAACTTAGGGGAATTCATGAACAGACTTATATTACAGGTTTATAATAGTGGGATGGACACACCTGTAATGACTGAGTCATATTGTGCTTATATGTACTGAATTGTGTTTTGTAACAATCTTTCTTGGAGGATTATATCAGCAATGTCAGATTCTGTTGGATATAGTGGACTGAATCTTACTGAGGACAGTGAAAAAGGAGAGTAAATTAGGGACTGAAAAGAATGATGGGATACATGAGGGTGGTTTGAGCTGGTTTGTGCACTAGTGCTTTTCTAGTACTTTATAATGGCGAGTCAAACTCATGCTGGTGGAAACTTTAGCTGGACCCGAGAGACTGATAATCTCTTCAACCAGCTGCTCCAGAAGATTCCCAATATAAGCTAGAAAACACAGAAAACACACACAAATCAAAATATCTGATTTAATTTAGTGATGGTTTGATGATCTCCTTCCTGTTTAATGCTCTTCAAGACGTTCTGGTCGTTGTCCATCACAGAAGCTTCTAGTGTTCCTAGTGTACGTCACTGAAGAAGAAACGAGACACACACACCTCACTTATACATGCTGAGAAACACATTATGTGCCAAATGTTCATTAAAGTCAATGAAATACTGTTGAAGAAATCAAACAGTGTTACATCCCCGTGATAATGAAGCACATCTCGGTTTGGTCTGTACTTTGTTCTGTCCCATCAGGATCAGAAATCACCAGAACAGTAAATCATCCATTTTTACAAACCTGATGGAAGGTACTAGAAAGCAAGTCAATTTAGGTATTCAATGCATTGTGATGGTGTTAAAGTTCTTGGCTGGCTTTTGTTGGCTCAATCTGCCCACATGAAACTAATTTGATCAAGACAAAAACGACATCAAGGTGAGAAAATATTTTGGATAAACTATCTCTTTAAACACAAATTGCTGGGATTGTCCTTGTAATACTTACTTTGGATAAAACATCTTACCTTCTTCATATCTGTTCTCCAATAACCTACCTGAATGTCACGATTTATGGCACAGAATGACATCAACTGCCATTAAAAAGGGTTTTCCAATCTGAAGTGGATTCAGTGGAAATCCATCTGTAAAACAAGCCCATTACGGTCATGATAGGCTTCACTCTTGATGATAAATGCAGATTATGGAAGAAGAATTTGCAAGCTGAAGAATCTTCTGTTGAAGTTCAGCAGAACTGTTTGGTCCAAATGTTGTCCAAAAGTTTTTCCAAATGGCTGTCTGTTTGCTTCCACACCAGAAAAGTCTCAAGTTCAGACATTTCCGCGCATTTGGTCCGATGCCATAGACATGTCTGAGTGCCATCAGTGCATGTGCTTCGATGCCGAATACGCGACTGTACGCTTTCGGTACATTTGGTCCGATGCCATAGACATGTCTGAGTGCCATCCGTGCATGTGCTTCGATGCCGAATACGTGACTGTACGCCTTCGGTCCATTTGGTCCGATGCCATAGACATGTCTGAGTGCCATCCGTGCATGTGGTTTGATGCCGAATACGCGACTGTGCGCCTTCGGTCCATTTGGCCCGATGCCATAGACATGTCTGAGTGCCATCCGTGCATGTGCTTCGATGCCGAATACGCGACTGTACGCCTTCGGTCCATTTGGTCCGATGCCATAGACATGTCTGAGTGCCATCCGTGCATGTGCTTCGATGCCGAATACGTGACTGTAAGCCTTCGGTCCATTTGGTCCGATGCCATAGACATGTCTGAGCGGCATCAGTGCATGTGCTTCGATGCCGAATACGTGACTGTACGCCTTCGGTCCATTTGGTCCGATGCCATAGACATGTCTGAGCGCCATCCGTGCATGTGCTTCGATGCCGAATACGCGACTGTACGCCTTCGGTCCATTTGGTCCGATGCCATAGACATGTCTGAGTGCCATCCGTGCATGTGCTTCGATGCCGAATACGTGACTGTACGCCTTCGGTCCATTTGGTCCGATGCCATAGACATGTCTGAGCGGCATCAGTGCATGTGCTTCGATGCCGAATACGTGACTGTACGCCTTCGGTCCATTTGGTCCGATGCCATAGACATGTCTGAGCGGCATCAGTGCATGTGCTTCGATGCCGAATACGCGACTGTACGCTTTCGGTGCATTTGGTCAGATTGCCATAGACATGTCTGAGCGGCATCAGTGCATGTGCTTCGATGCCGAATACGTGACTGTACGCCTTCGGTCCATTTGGTCCGATGCCATAGACATGTCTGAGTGCCATCCGTGCATGTGCTTCGATGCCGAATACGTGACTGTACGCCTTCGGTCCATTTGGTCCGATGCCATAGACATGTCTGAGCGGCATCAGTGCATGTGCTTCGATGCCGAATACGTGACTGTACGCCTTCGGTCCATTTGGTCCGATGCCATAGACATGTCTGAGCGGCATCAGTGCATGTGCTTCGATGCCGAATACGCGACTGTACGCTTTCGGTGCATTTGGTCAGATTGCCATAGACATGTCTGAGCGGCATCAGTGCATGTGCTTCGATGCCGAATACGTGACTGTACGCCTTCGGTCCATTTGGTCCGATGCCATAGACATGTCTGAGCGGCATCAGTGCATGTGCTTCGATGCCGAATACGCGACTGTACGCTTTCGGTGCATTTGGTCAGATTGCCATAGACATGTCTGAGCGGCATCAGTGCATGTGCTTCGATGCCGAGTACGTGACTGTACGCCTTCGGTCCATTTGGTCCGATGCCATAGACATGTCTGAGTGCCATCCGTGCATGTGCTTCGATGCCGAATACGTGACTGTACGCCTTCGGTCCATTTGGTCCGATGCCATAGACATGTCTGAGTGCCATCCGTGCATGTGGTTTGATGCCGAATACGCGACTGTGCGCCTTCGGTCCATTTGGCCCGATGCCATAGACATGTCTGAGTGCCATCCGTGCATGTGCTTCGATGCCGAATACGCGACTGTACGCCTTCGGTCCATTTGGTCCGATGCCATAGACATGTCTGAGTGCCATCCGTGCATGTGCTTCGATGCCGAATACGTGACTGTAAGCCTTCGGTCCATTTGGTCCGATGCCATAGACATGTCTGAGCGGCATCAGTGCATGTGCTTCGATGCCGAATACGTGACTGTACGCCTTCGGTCCATTTGGTCCGATGCCATAGACATGTCTGAGCGCCATCCGTGCATGTGCTTCGATGCCGAATACGCGACTGTACGCCTTCGGTCCATTTGGTCCGATGCCATAGACATGTCTGAGTGCCATCCGTGCATGTGCTTCGATGCCGAATACGTGACTGTACGCCTTCGGTCCATTTGGTCCGATGCCATAGACATGTCTGAGCGGCATCAGTGCATGTGCTTCGATGCCGAATACGTGACTGTACGCCTTCGGTCCATTTGGTCCGATGCCATAGACATGTCTGAGCGGCATCAGTGCATGTGCTTCGATGCCGAATACGCGACTGTACGCTTTCGGTGCATTTGGTCAGATTGCCATAGACATGTCTGAGCGGCATCAGTGCATGTGCTTCGATGCCGAATACGTGACTGTACGCCTTCGGTCCATTTGGTCCGATGCCATAGACATGTCTGAGTGCCATCCGTGCATGTGCTTTGATGCCGAATACGCGACTGTGCGCCTTCGGTCCATTTGGTCCGATGCCATAGACATGTCTGAGTGCCATCCGTGCATGTGCTTCGATGCCGAATACGCGACTGTACGCCTTCGGTCCATTAGGTCCGATGCCATAGACATGTCTGAGTGCCATCCGTGCATGTGCTTCGATGCCGAATACGTGACTGTACGCCTTCGGTCCATTTGGTCCGATGCCATAGACATGTCTGAGCGCCATCAGTGCATGTGCTTCGATGCCGAATACGTGACTGGACGCCTTCGGTCCATTTGGTCCGATGCCATAGACATGTCTGAGCGCCATCCGTGCATGTGCTTCGATGCCGAATACGTGACTGTACGCCTTCGCTCCATTTGGTCCGATGCCATAGACATGTCTGAGCGTCATCCGTGCGTGTGAAGCTCCGACGCTAAATGTGATGTCTCTTCATGTGGTCGTGTTAGAGAAGAACCCTTTCAACTGGACCACACCAGAGAAGTGTCAAGTACACACATTTAGGTAAATAAAAACACAAAAAAATGGTTACCATATTTATTTCAAAGTAATCAGAAATTACAGACAGCAGTTACAGAAATAGCCCTGCGGCATTGCTTCGAACACGCGACCATACGCCATCCGTGCATTTGGTCAGATGCCATAGACATGTCTGAACAACATCAGTGCATGTCCTTCGATGCCGAATACGAGACTGTACGCCTTCGCTCCATTTGGTCCGATGCCATAGAATACGCATCCGTACGCCTTTGGTGCATTTGGTCCGATGCCATAGACATGTCTGAACCCCATCCGTGCATGTGCTTCGATGCCGAATACGCGTCCTTACGCCTTTGGTGCATTTGGTCCGATGCCATAGACATGTCTGAACAACATCAGTGCATGTCCTTCGATGCCGAATACGCGTCCGTATGCCTTTGGTGCATTTGGTCCGATGCCATAGACATGTCTGAACGCCATCCGCGCATGTGCTTCGATGCCGAATACGCGTCCGTACGCCTTTGGTGCATTTGGTCCGATGCCATAGACATGTCTGAACGCCATCCACGCATATGAAGCTCCGGCGCTAAACACTTGTCCGTACGCCATCTGAGCAAATGAAAGAGTAGATGATCTGGCTTGCTTCCTTCTCTTTCTTGAAGTGCATCTGAAATGAGAGAAAGCAGACAAGTCACTTTAATATATAAGGTCAAAACGTCATCAGATTCTTATTGGCCAGAAGGGGAAAAAATGCATCCAATGAAAAGACACTGAGCTCAGGTGATTTGACGTCAGAAAATGGAAATATTCCAGTAGGGGAACTCCAGGCCAAGAGAGAACATTTACAGGAAACATGTTTCAGTCTTCTTTTTAATAAAGATGCAGAATGTGCTTTTCCTTCACTGAAATATTAAATGTGTTCAGGGTTTCTCGCAGCACTTTGAAACTAAGGCGGCCGCCTAAGCAACACAAGCCTGCCACCATAACTACGTCGTCAAAAAAAATTATAAGAGCGATATCCGTCGTGTTACTCTGTCCTGTTTTCTCCCTTTCAATCTTTAAATATGTGATAAGCCTTCGTGTTTGCTTCAGTCTTGTTATCAGCACGTTCTTCCGCAGCGGCGCCAAGCACGTCAGAACAAACAGAAGACAGGGTGTGTGTGTGTGTGTGTGTGTGTGTGTGTGTTCATTAGGGGTGTAAATCGGAGCCTTAATGACGATTCAATACGATACCGATTTCTAAAGCCAACGATTCGATTATTTTCGATACTTCAGAATTCCCCACGATACGATTCGATTCGATTCAATATATTTTTACATATCTATTAAGTTTCAAATAAATCAACAAAAATGTTTATAATTAGCCTTTTATTGAGAATACAGAAACGGTATTCTATTCACATAACGTGTATGTTGTGCTCAAAGCACTGCAAATAGAACAGCAAATATAACAGTTACTGCATACAATACAAAACTTGATTCTATCGAATCCTGGTGCGTTTCCGTGCATCTTACGTCATCGCAAACGTGCACAACGCACGATAGAAAACAGAACGTGGGTCAATATATTGTGGTTTTTTATTTTATTTGGTGCAATTATGCACAGCTGAGTGAACAACACCGGTTTACTGTGTGTCGCATTTGGCTTTTTGCTGATTGCAAACGCAGGAGACAGTGGATTTCCATTTATTTGTTGCCCTGAGTCCACGCGCTATGTGTGTGCGAATACACTGCGGACTCACTCTCGCTCTTATCCAAGGTAAATTATCAACACTATCATCTCTTACATGTGTTTTATTTAACTAAATACATCATAATCAGCTAAAAAGCATGGGCAGGTCACTTTACTTCCTGAACAAGTGCGCACCCGAGTCCGCATTCACGCGAGCCGCGGCACGGTTCGAGTGCAACCGAACTCAGCGCACCTCCTCCAGGCAGTCTCGGGTTTGGTACCCCAGTGCGCACCCGAGTCCGCATGACAGACAGCGTTCACATTATTACCGATTTTTCATGTGAACCGTGCCCGTTCCGAGTTCGTGTGAAAGCACCCTAGACTTTTCAAGTAAGCTGTTGAAGTAGCCTTTTGTACACGTTAGCGCCTGTTTGTTTACACTAGTAATTGCTGGCTAGGAATTCGCCGACTAAGTGACTGAGGGTGCTTTCACACTGGCAGTTCAGTTCGGTGACTAGCTAGCCCAGTGCATAACAACAATCGTTTGTATGCATATGAGCGGATGCTGAAAATAGACAGGCTGCAAAACAAACACATTAATCGATACTCTTGCGGACGCATCGATGCATCGAATCGTCAGCTGTATAATCGATGCATTGATACAAACCGATTAATATTTACACTCCTAGTGTTAATCTGAGCCTCATTGGTCTGTCACTGCTCGTCAATGTCAGAATATTTGATATGACCAATCAAATCAAAGTAGGCGGGCTTTATGTTCGCAGGGCGAATTTTTGCAGAGCGACTCATAGACAGTAAAGGAGCGACACCGCGTGCTTCAGTTTACGGTCGGTCAAGTGCGAGATAAGATGCAAGTTGCTAAACTAATCATTTTCTATTTGACAGTTTTTTTAGGTCATAATGTTAAACGAAATCACAAAAATAATCAGGCAAACATCATTAAAAAGATATAAGACTCAAGTTTCAGTATTTGTCTTAATTTGTGTCAGGAGTTATGCAATTCCAAATCCCCCGCTCTTACCCCCACCCCCACCCACCCACCACCACCTTAACTAACACATTTTCTGGGGGAAACCCTGGTGTTTTTGGAAACAATACGCTTCAGTACTAAATATTCCATTAAACAGAGATGTTTTAATGTTTTAACGAAAAGGACACATCACTTCCTGAAGTCAAACATTATTCCTGTTAAGCTATAAATACAGTAACTTAGAAAAAAGACTTGTACTTGCAAAACTAATAAAAAGTAAATGCTTTCAGTTGGTTTAATACACTGCCTTCATTTGAAGTGATATCCATTTAAACCTTTTAACTAAAAACAAAAAACAACACTTAAGTTTAAAACTACCCGGTTGGATAACACTTTATAATAACTGCACGCTATTAATCATTAGTTTTAGCATTAGTAAACAGTTAATTCCTCATTTATACAGCATTAATATACATTAATAAGCAGTTCATAAATACAGCTATAAATGCTTTATTCTTGATTTATAAGCATATCTATAATGTGTTTAATAATTGTATTTTCATACTTTGTTAATGATCAATTAATAATTTCTAAATGAAGTATTGCATTATTTACAAACCAGTTATTTAAGAGTTGTCAGTGATTCATAAGATCACTTAGAAAGTGTAAGTAAATGTAGTAAATACAGGTAGTTATAAAGCATTTAGTAGTGGTCAGTTAACTATTTTTGTGAGCTCATCTAAAGTGAGGACTATTCATGCATTGTAAAGCATTTACAGGCTTTACAGCATTTACAGGAGATTTAAAGGCTCATTTATCTTCTAAACAGAAAAAAGAAACACACACAAGTGATCACACACAGTGATACAGAACATAGAAATATTTAAATCTCATTTGTAAATGCTTTACAAGGCATAACTAGTCCTCACTTTAGATGAGCTCACAGAAATAGTTAACTGACCACTACTAAATGCTTTATAACTACCTGAATTAACCCTGAATTACAGTAGAAATACATGTTAATAAAGCATTTACTAACACAATAAGTAACTATTACTATATGTCTGAATAATAGGATGTATGAATGTACATTTAAATAGTTTATTAATCATTTACTTACACATTCTAAGTGATCTTATGAACCACTGCACTGACAACTCTTAAATAACTGGTTTGTAAATAATGCAATACTTCATTTATAAATGATAAATTGATAATTAATAAAGTATGAAAATACAATTATCAAACACGTTATAGATATGCTTTTAAATTAAGAATAAAGCATTTATAACTGTATTTATAAACTGCTTATTAATGTCTATTAATGCTTTATAAATGATGAATTAACTGTTTACTAATGCTTAACTAATGATTAATAGCGTACAGTTATTATAAAGTGTTACCAAAGGGGAAAGTAGACAAACTGCAAAAGCAAACAAAATCAAAAACCAAAGACAAGCATTATTTTCTGTATGTGTTTCCTTAAACGGGGATTATTAACTGTTGAGTTTAACTGGAAAAGCCAGTGTGCAGTCTATGTTGATCTCATGACATGCTCTCTCTTATAAATTTAGATTGTAAAAAAATATATTTTGTTAATCAATTAAATATTAACAGAAACTTTTTTTATTTTAATGTATTAGTAAATGTTGTAATGTTGAGCTTCAAATAAGCACCCTTTGTTATTAAAAACGTTTCGTTCTTGCCTGAGAACGTTACAATACTAACACTTTCTATTCTATATTATTAAAAAAAAGCCTCTGGTTCAAGACTCATTACCGTATTTGGTTTCACTTTATTTTGATGGTCCCTTTAACACATTCTGTTGACTAAAAGTAACGTTGCGCCTACATGTCTACTAACTCTCGTTAGGGTGTTAGTAAAGTATTAGTAGACTGGTATCATGGTTAGGGTTAAAATAAGTTGACATGTAGTTGCAAAGTTACTTATAGTCAGTAGAAAGTCTGTTGGAGGACCAACACAAAGAGTTAGCAGATATTAAACAGACAGTCTACTAATACTCTAATAACAGTTAATTGAAATATAGTTGCAAAGTTACTTAAAGTCAACAGAATGTTCAAAAGGGACCATCAAAATAAAGTGTTACCCAACATTTTCAATGGAATGTTTGTAAAGCCTAAAGCATAAGGACACTAGCAAGATTAAACTTGTGTTTTGTATGAAGTGATTGTGTTAAAACAGGCTGGATTGTCTGTTTGCTGATATTAAACACTGGTTAGTGTGACTGGGTTGTAATGGGGATGTTTTGTACTGGTCATGAATATATAATTCATAAAGACACCTGTATTACAGGTTTATAGTGGGACACGTGTATGAGTCATTTGTGCTTATAAGTACTGAAGTGTGTTTTGTAACAATCTTTCTTGGAGGATTATATCAGTAATGTCAAGATTCTGTTGGATAGTGGACTGAATCTTACTGAAAAAGTCCGTGAAAAAGGAGAGTAGATTGGGGACTGTATGACCTTAAAGAGTGCGATGGATTGTAGGGTGATAGAAGATCAGTTAAATACACAGGAGCTAAAGCGTTTAGGGCTTTATAGGTCAGTAGTAATACTTTGTAATTGATATGGAACTTAATAGGTAGCCAGATAGAGATGATAAAATTGGTGTTATATGATCATATTTTCTTAAGAACTCTAGAAGCGGGATATTTGTAGCTTGTTTATTAAGGATGCAGGACAACCAGCTAGTAATGCAACCAGGCCTCTGATTCTTGTGCTGATGTGGTTGGAATGACTCATGGTTGGCTGGACTTAGCTGGTTTAAGCTGGTTGGGCAGACTGATCATCTTCGATCGGCCTGACCATGTAAAGAAGTGCCTAAACTCCTCTAAAACCAGCCTGATGAACCAAAAGTGATCAAGTTGGAAGACCAGCTCAGATTTGTCTGGTTTAGCTGTTTTGTTTTCAGCAGGAATACACTTTACTGGATGTCTACAACTACTAACCAGAGAACAGGACAGTAAACATGAATGACAGGAATGAAAGTGAGGCTGTGAGCGACTGAACTACATTGTGTTTGGTGGATTGTACTGTAGTTTCACAACATGGCAATGAGTTTCTATGATTAAACATCATTAAAAAGAAATAATAATAATTTCAGTAGACAAAAACTCGATGGTGCTTTCAGTGATGGCAGGAATGGAAGAGGTAAATGAATAAAAAGAAGAGGGCAGGGCCAGCAATGATCTGAGGAAAACAGGAGAGGCTCGTAGAACACGAGCTAAATTAAACTAAAGTTGTGTAGTGCTTGTGTAGAAACAGGCAGGAGTGTCTGATGGATTTTGCATGAGGATATATGGAAATAAACAGACCTGTATTACAGATTCATAATGAGACACCATATATTGAGCGTGTCATTGCATTTTGTGCTTGTCACTGAATTGTACTTTGTAAGAATCTTTCTTGGAGGATTGTATCTGTAATGTCAGGTTTTGTTGGATATAGTGGACTGAATCTCACTGAGGACAGTGAAAGGGAGAGTAAATGAGGGACTGAAAAGGATGATGGGATACATGAGGGTGGTCTGAGTCAAACTCGTTGTTGGTCATTGTCCATCACAGAAACTTCTAGTGTTCCTGATGTACATCACTGAAGCAGAAACAAGACACACACACACCTCACTCATATATGCAGGAAACACATTATGTACCAAAAAAAAAAAAAAAGTTCATTAAAGTCAATGAAATACTGTTAAAGAAATGAAAGAGTGTTACTTCCCTGTGATGTCGGATTCTGTTGCTGCTAAAATGGCGGCCGATTCTTCAATCAAATGCTCCAGAAGCTCCTCAATGTCAGCTAGAAAACACACACACAATTCCCTCAGAGTAAACCAAATATCACTGATTATCTTTCTCAGGGGTTTAGTTACGGTTTCTGGCGATCTCCTTCCAGCTTAATGTGCCGTCTATAATGTGCTGTGTCACTGAAGCAGAAACAAAACACACACACCTCATTCATACATGCTGAGAAACACATATTATGTGCCAAATGTTCATTAAAGTTAATAAAATACTGTTGTTGAAATGAAACATTGTTACTTCCCCGTGATAACAAGTGATGGATCTGGGTTTGCTGAATGAGATCTTTTGTTCCACAGAAGAAAGTTGCAAACTGCTTTGGATAGAAGCATCTCACCTTCTTATTCTACTGACCATCATATTATCATCTGTTCTCGAAAAACCTACCGGAATTTGTTGCATTTGCATAAGAGCCATTGTGAGGGAATTAAATATTTGTAGTGAAATGCAGTTTCTTTTCCTTTTTCCGTTCATACCAATAAAATTGATCACCATGTGAATGAGGCAAACCACATCAGACGCTGACTGCTGTCCAAACGTGTTCTGTGTTACAGCAGCAGGACTGAATCTACCGGCATTAGAAGGAGTTTTACAACCCAAAGTGAATCCAACAGCTCAATCTCAACGGCCCGAGAACAATCCCATCACATTCCTCATAATCCTCTCTCTTGAAGATGACAGATGAAAGACGACGATGCAAACTGAAGGATCTTCTCTCTTCTGTTGAACGTTTGTCCAAATGGTAGTTTCTGATGCCAGTTTCCATATAGACATCCAGACAACTGCTGTCAACAGGACCGCACCAGAGAAATGTCACATTCAGTCATTTGAGTACACAAAACACAACACTAAATAAGTGTCAATTTTTTTTTTTATTTCTTATTTTCATTCGTTATTGATTATTCATTTTCATTTTTCATCAGATTCCTCGACTGCCTGGATCTCACACCATTATGTTGTCATCAACTTGTTGAGCTGCTTCGGTCAAGCGCTGATATTCGCAGATCTTCCGAATCAAAGACTTTACACCGGATCCAATTTCGTACACAGCTGCAGTCAGGAGTTTCCATGTAAACCCAGTTGAGAACATTTCAACCAAGTTTAGTATACCTGAACCAATCTTGAACGCTGTCAAAAAAAGTTGTGTGTACAGCCATAGCTTTGGAAAAGACAAAGCTGGTCGTGTGTTAGTGGTTGGTGTGGTGGTTGTAGTGCCAAGTAATGGCATAATGAGCTCAGCGTTATCACCGGATAGCCGCGGGGAGATCGCTGGATCAGCTTGCGTGCAGTGCGCGTCAGTGAGTCGTCAGCTGAGCTGGTCGCGCTGAATCTGCTTTGTATTGTCCGCTGCAATGGTTTCGTCCACGGTGAAAAGGCTTCTTCTTGAGGTATCGGAGAGTGTCGGTGAAGAGAAGGAGATCGTTGTTGAAGGCGAAGGAGATCGTTGTTGAAGGCGAAGGAGATCGTTGTTGAAGGCGGAGATCGTTGTTGAAGGCGAAGGAGATCGCTGTTGAAGGCGGAGATCGCTGTTGAAGGCGAAGGAGATCGTTGTTGAAGGCGGAGATCGTTGTTGAAGGCGAAGGAGATCGTTGTTGAAGGCGAAGGAGATCGTTGTTGAAGGCGGAGATCGTTGTTGAAGGCGGAGATCGTTGTTGAAGGTGGCAGAGATCGTTGTTGAAGGCGGAGATCGTTGTTGAAGGCGGCGGAGATCGTTGTTGAAGGCGGCGGAGATCGTTGTTGAAGGCGAAGGAGATCGTTGTTGAAGGCGGAGATCGTTGTTGAAGGTGGCGGAGATCGTTGTTGAAGGTGGCAGAGATCGTTGTTGAAGGCGAAGGAGATCGGTGTTGAAGGCGAAGGAGATTGTTGTTGAAGGCGGAGATCGTTGTTGAAGGCGGAGATTGTTGTTGAAGGTGGCAGAGATCGTTGTTGAAGGCGGAGATCGTTGTTGAAGGCGGCGGAGATCGTTGTTGAAGGCGGCGGAGATCGTTGTTGAAGGCGAAGGAGATCGTTGTTGAAGGCGGAGATCGTTGTTGAAGGTGGCGGAGATCGTTGTTGAAGGTGGCGGAGATCGTTGTTGAAGGCGGCAGAGATCGTTGTTGAAGGCGGAGATCGTTGTTGAAGGCGGCGGAGATCGTTGTTGAAGGCGGCGGAGATCGTTGTTGAAGGCGAAGGAGATCGTTGTTGAAGGCGGAGATCGTTGTTGAAGGTGGCAGAGATCGTTGTTGAAGGCGAAGGAGATCGTTGTTAAAGGCGGTGGAGATCGTTGCTGAAGGCGAACAATCTGATTTCCAATGGCCAGAATGCCCGCTTATATAGAGAGCTGGCCCCGCCCACGTAGGCGGGCTTTGACTTTTGCTATGAAACCGGCTTCGACTTCGTTCCTCGCTGCGGGACGTTCGCTTGTATCAGGCGCCGGACTGGACAAAAGCGAAGTGAACGCCGTGAGCGAGCGACAGTGCGCGAGTGTGACCGAGTGTGTCCAAGAGCGCGAGAGAGACCGAGTGTGTCCGAGAGCCCGAGAGAGACGAGTGTGTCGAGATGAGCGCGAGAGAGACCGAGTGTGTCCGAGAGCCCGAGAGAGACCGAGTGTGTCTGAAAGCGCGAGAGAGACCGAGTGTGTCCGAGAGCCCGAGAGAGACGAGTGTGTCGAGATGAGCGCGAGAGAGACCGAGTGTGTCCGAGAGCGACGAGATGAGCGCGCGAGAGACGAGTGTGTCCGAGAGCGCGAGAGAGACCGAGTGTGTCCGAGAGCGCGAGAGAGACGAGTGTGTCCGAGAGCGCGAGAGAGACGAGTGTGTCCGAGAGCGCGAGAGAGACGATTGTGTCGAGATGAGCGCGAGAGAGATCGATTGTGTCCGAGAGCCCGAGAGAGACGTGTGTCCGAGAGCGCGAGAGAGACCGAGTGTGTCCGAGAGCGCGAGAGAGACCGATTGTGTCCGAGAGCGAAGAGACGAGTGTGTCCGAGAGCGCGAGAGACGAGTGTGTCCGAGAGCGACGAGATGAGCGCGCGAGCGCGAGAGAGACCGAGTGTGTCCGAGAGCGCGAGAGAGACCGATTGTGTCCGAGAGCGAAGAGACGAGTGTGTCCGAGAGCGACGAGATGAGCGCGCGAGAGACGAGTGTGTCTGAGAGCGCGAGAGAGACCGAGTGTGTCCGAGAGCGCGAGAGAGACCGATTGTGTCCGAGAGCGAAGAGACGAGTGTGTCTGAGAGCGCGAGAGACGAGTGTCACCGAGAGCGCGAGAGAGACCGAGTGTGTCCGAGAGCGCGAGAGAGACCGAGTGTGTCCGAGAGCGCGAGAGACGAGTGTGTCCGAGAGCGACGAGATGAGCGCGCGAGAGACGAGTGTGTCTGAGAGCGCGAGAGGGACCGAGTGTGTCCAAGAGCGCGAGAGAGACCGATTGTGTCCGAGAGCGCGAGAGAGACGAGTGTGTAGAGATGAGCGCGAGAGAGACCGATTGTGTCCGAGAGCGCGAGAGAGACCGATTGTGTCCGAGAGCGCGAGAGAGACGAGTGTGTTGAGATGAGCGCGAGAGAGACCGATCTCTCTCGCGCTCTTGGACACACTCAGTAGCACCTCACTGCAGTACACGAGATCCAGGGGGCGGAGTTGGATCCAGATTCAGGGGGAGGGGCTGGATCTCCCACTGCATTTTGATTGGTCGACAGAATGCCACACGTCATACTTTTACTCGTGTTTTTTCTTTTTCTTTTTTCTTGAACACGCTTATTTACAAAACACAATTTACAAAATCTCTCGTTGGGAGACAGTGCAGAACATAGTTAAACACAGTTAAATAGAACAAATTTCGATAAAGAAAATAAGAGTCTTTCAGAAGTTTCAAAGAAGCAAAATATTCCCTCAGTTCAATTTTAAAAACCGTTAGGGATGGATTTTTGTTTTTCCATTAACATTTATGAATATGGTATTTACCGATAATTGTTATGATATTGTAAACTCTAAAAAGTTCCTTCGGAATGTTTTCATCACCAAAAAAAGAATTTGCTCTAACTTTAATTGTATAATTCTCTCCATTTTTATTTCCAGCCAATTCATGACATCTTGCCAGAATCTTTTTATCACTGGAGAAAAACAAATGTTCAATAGTTTCATCTTCCTGAACAGAACACACATGGCTCCACTTCAAAACCAAATCTCTTTTTAAGCATTGCTGCTGCTGGATAATATCCATTTATCATTTTGAATTGCATTTCTTTGATTTTAGGAGGTATAGGCCATTTCATGAACCTGATGTATTTATTTGTTATTTTGTCATCATAATGTCTTATTTTTATATTTTGGTCAAAATCATGAAATAGTCTACATTTGAATATTTTGCTAATACAATTATTGTTACATTTTTTGCTATTTAGGGGAATTTGGTTTAGTTGCAGTTTAGGCAAATTTATTTGACTTTTGGAATCATGTAAATAGTTTTGTATCATATTTAATAGGGCTATTGGTATTGCTTTACATACCTTGTTATAATCCCTTATTAAACTTTGTATATTAAATTTTGTTTTAAAATCCGTAAACCTAAGAAAATTACCTTGTTCATCTGTGATGAAAATGATTCCCTTTTGAAACCAATTTCTGAAAAAAAAAGTGTTTTTCTACTTATTATCACTCTGTTGTTCCACAATGTGGATCCATGTGGTGTAAAATTATGAGTAAATACCATCTTCCAGTAATGAAGAACTTGTTTATGATATTCAGACAGTTTTACTGGCAATTTGGATACCTCGAAATCGCACTTTAAAAGGAACTCTAAGCCTCCCACTTTATCAAAAATATTTTTGGGAATATGATACCATAGAGAATCAGGTTTATTTAAAAAGGCTTTTACCCAGTTAACTCTAAAAACTCCAACCATAGATTCAAAATCAATTGGTTTTAACCCCCCTTTATTATAGTCTTTTACAAGTTGTGATTTTTTGATGTAGTGCGTTTTATTACGCCAGATGAATTGGTAAATTATAGTATTTGCTTTTCTTATGTTTTGTGAACTAATATAGAGAGAATAGCTTGGGTAAATTAATTTAGAAATCCATTCTGATTTTGACAATAGGTTACGTCCTAAAATAGTTAAGTCTCTTGTTAACCAATGATTTAAGTTTCTTTTTATTTCTTCAAATTTCTCTGTGATATTTTTGGATTCTCTTATTGCCAAGTTTTTAGATAGATGAATGCCCAAGTATTTAACATCATTCTTAACTGGAATCATCTCCAAGTCTGTCTCAGTGCAATTATATAAAGGTAATATTTCAAATTTTTTTAGATTAAGGCAAAGGCCTGATGCCCTAGAAAAAACAAAAATCACATTTAAAGCCTTTTGAAGAATTGATTTGTCCTTTAGAAATATCACTGTATCGTCAGCAAATTGGCTCATTTTCAATTCGGTGTCACAAACTTTTATTCCTTCAAGGTCTTTATTATGTACTACAAAATAGGCCAAAAGCCCTGTACAGAGAATGAATAATTTTGGTGAAATTGGGGCAACCTTGTCTTATTCCACAAGAGACATTGATTCTTGGAGTGATGTCTGATTGAAAGGAAATATAACTGTATATTTGGTCATAAAACATTCTGATTACCTTACAAAAGTTGTTACCAAACCCAAAAAGTTGGAGCGATTCCAGTAAAAAGTCGTGTTCGATAGAATCAAATGCCTTGAAAAAATCAATAAACAATATTAGGCTTTCTGTGTTAATAAGGCTCTGGTAATCTAACATGTCCATAATTAGTCTCACATTGTTATGAATATGTCCACCTTTAATTAAAGCTGACTGAAATTCGTCTATTAACTTGTTCAAGACATTTTTTACTCTGTTAGCATTTACCAAAACTAGTAATTTATAATAAGTAGAGTTATAGGTCTCCAATTATCTAATAGTACTAAATCTTTATTGGGTTTAGGCAACAAGGTTATCAGACCAGTTTTCATTGTTGGGGATAACTGACCATTTTTTAACTGACCATTTTTTATTTATCGAGATACGCATTAATTAATACATTTTTAATGTCTGACCAAAAGGTCTTAAAAAATTCTATAGATAAACCATCAATGCCTGGTGATTTACCGTTTCTCATTTGTTTTAAAGCTGTTTCAATTTCTGTTAAGCTTACATCTCTTTCTTTTTCGTTTTGTTACATTTTCGTTTACACTTTTCATAAAGGCATCACAATCGTCACTCTGAATTTTTTTCTATATAAGTTGCATATAGAATTGACATACTTCCTGTGTTATTTTATTTGTATCTTGAATGATATTTCCATTTTGGTTTAGTTTTGTTAGACATTCTTAGTCTGTCTCCGTTTTTCAAGGTTATAAAAATATGATGAGTTTTTCCCCCTGCTCAATCCATTTGGCTTTTGATCTTACAAAGGCGCCTTTTGCCTTCTCCAAGTATATAACATCTAATCGGTTCTGGAGCGTGTGTAACTCTTGTGTCTCTTCTACAGTTATGTTAGTTTTTCCACATAATAAACGTATCTTTTCAACTATTTCTTTTTGTTTACGTTTACGTTTGTCGGGTATTTTCTTTCCAGTTTCAATAGCTTGTTGCTTTACTTGAAATTTAAACCACTCCCATTTGCTTATATCTGACAAATCCATGTCATTATTTTCAAGACATATTCTAATCTGGCTACAGAATTCTTTGTTCAGCAACAAGGTATTGTTCAATTTCCAAATATTGTTTGATTTTTGTTTTTGTTTGACTATTGAGAGTGACAAACCAACAAGACAATGGTCTGTGAGAGGAGATGATTGAATATCACATTTTGGTGTAAGAATAGTAATATTTGGAGACACAAGCCAATAATCTAACCTTGAGCATATGTTAGCATCTGCTGGGCTGATCCATGTAAATTGCATTGTCCCTTGGGAGGTTTTCTGTCAAGCCAGGAATTATGTGCTATGTTAAAATCAAAACTGTGCGTTTTTACGTGAAAAAAATATTTGCGTTTCAAAGCTTGATTAATTTAACACACAAAAAACACAACGGTCAAAATTCATACCTCAGTTTTAATCGGCACTATTTTCTTTCCATTTCTATCAATCCGCACTGCTGTCAACGTCAACAGTGCGCACGTTCCGATCAGCTGTTGATAGCGCGACTCGCTGACAACATGTCTAGACCCAAGTTTAGACATGGGATCATAAAGTTAGTAAATAGAGCTTACCCGTGGTACTGGTAAAGCAAAACTCTTTAAAATCATTTTTTTTTTCTTTTTCCTCCTTGGTTGGGGATGTAATCGTCTTCGCTGAAGTGAGCACTGCACACACGATAATCCTTGATTCTGGATATTTTAGCTCCCGCAGAGTAGCCGATGGCAACCAGCCAAAGCTGTCTCGTAGCTATATCCGAAACAGGAAAACGATGGAATCTGAACGGTGACATTCCCGGCACATTCTTGTGGTCACAGCCTGGAAATTTACAAGTTCGCACCATCGTTCATTTTCTACTTTTTACGTCGTTTCGTAATCGATTGTGTAAACACTATGGAACAGCTGATCGGAACGTGCGCACTGTTGACGTTGACAGCAGCCCGGATTGATAGAAATGGAAAGAAAATAGTGCCGATTAAAACTGAGGTATGAATTTTGACCGGCGTGTTTTTGTGTGTTAAATTAATCAAGCTTTGAAACGCAAATAATTTTTTCAGGTAAAAACGCACAGTTTTGAGGCCCCGGAAACTAACCGGGAGTACTTTCTTGAAAAACTTCCAGCGGCCAGAACTCTGACCAGGGAGGTGACTACAGAGTGGGTCAGTGTGTATGCACTATAGTGCTGGTAAGGATTCCATAAAACTTCATGTCTTAAATGGGCGAACTAACCCTTTAACATCATATTTCTATTGAGAGACCTGTTGTTGTACCCAAATACATTAATCAAAATCATTTTTAAAACAAATACTTCCACCACAACCATTAGCCAGTGACCTGCTTCATCACTTTTATAATCAATAATTTTCCCTATAAACCTAAAAAATAAAATCATCACGCCTGCAGAATGAGAACTTCCATGTGAATACAAAATATTGTCTCCCCATTGTTGTTTCCAGAATTTTTCATCGTCCTTGTTAGAATGTGTCTCTTGTAACAAAATAAGCTTGGCTTTGACTTCCTTACAAAATAAAAAAATGGCCTTACGCTTAATGTTATTCTTTAAACCGCGAACATTTAAAGAACTAAAAACAATAGACATACGAATTAAACAAAATACACGCTCTTAAATGCGCTTCAAAAAATAGGATTTAAGGCAGGAATGAACAATCTCTCATAGACTTCAACTTTAACATTAACAGTAACAGTCCCCTTAATCAAACTTTCTGAATCAAGGTGATGACGCTATATTTAACCTGTGAAAGGTGCCTCCACTCTTTTTCCATCTATAATAGCATACCCTTCCTTCAAGTAAGGTTTCTTCCCGTTGCGTCTGGCCTCCTGTACCGTCGGATACAGCTTTGTATCTCTTCTTCATGATCTTCTTTTGACCAGTCCTGTCTGAATTGGACATTTACATTTATTTGAAAACTTTGAACCGCGTTTCAACAAAAAAGAGGTGACAGAAAATAAAAATGAAATAATTCAAGATCTGGGGAGCTCCTCATCCCAGCTAAGGCCTCGTATCCACATCTCTTGGAAAAGGCATTTCACTCGCACAGTGAATGGGCAAAAAAAGCCTATTGGGTTGAATATGTGAGCAGAGAGCTTTAGACCACTTCTTTTAGTCTTCTCTCTTTTAGCGACAGCATCCAGCAACGCAGTCAGGTCAAAGACGAATTCACCCGTTTTAGTTCTCAATACCAAGCCTTGTAACTTCAGCACTGATCCATGGGTTTCTGTCACCTCTGCAGGTTCACTCATTTGCACCAGTAGTAATGGAGAAGGTATTTTCGACATCACTTGCACTTGAGATTAAGGTCAGGTGACTATGGCAGCTCAACTTCATATCGCTGCATATCTGCTGTATGGTAATGCCAAAGAACTCTATTTCCCAGAAGGCTTTCAGATGTTCTGAGACCAGCGTGTCTCCATTAATTTGTACGAGCATGCATGCTGTGTCAGAAACACTGGACAATGTGACTGGGCCCTGCACTGACCATCCAAAAATGCTCTCAATGGCCACAAGTGCATCTGTGATTCTTTACACTTGGCCTGACACTATCCGCCAATAATAGTCTGCACCAATCAGCATCAACAACTCTGTATCACAAGTGCTGGGGTCTGGGTAGTCTGGCAAAGGTCTCGTGGTGGAACATACATCACTCGTTTTCTGAGTAGTCTTTCAAGTCGCTCTGCCATTTTGGATGTTGTCAGCTAGTTATCCCGGGTTCGGCACCAAAGAATTGTCGTGTCTTTTATTCTTAGCAAGCATTCAGACCACTGACGACTTTAATTAAAATAAAACAAACTGTTTACTGAAGTTTATGAAAAGGATTACACATAGATGCAGCGCACACACATGGAATCAATCCCTTTTTCTTTCTGTACGCTCTTGCCCACTACGCTTATGGGTAGACTTTTCTTAAAGCTGAACAATCTAATCAGTGGGGATTTCTTTAAGACTGCAAGGTAAGCTCAAGCCTGGTCTCACCAGACTCTCGTACATTTCATTTAATTTGTACATAGAGTCTGGCACCACTCCATTGACGAGCGTTAACTTCCTTGTAGGCGGGAACTCTATTGAAGTCTAAAACTATTGGATCTGCCCAGAGTCACTCTGGATCTGCCATAACCAATCGCTAACGTTTGGTCGTGACGTATGTCATATGTCAAACTTTTCCCGAACCCCTGGGGGGGAGGGACACAACATCATGGCCAGCAACAAAACTAAGCAAAGATTGTTCTTGCTCCGGCTTTAACTTCTTGATATTCGATAGTGTCGCCACAACGGACCGAATGGCTTCGCTCGCATCTTTCCCTTTCAAGGGAACTCGCGTTGCATCGATTGACGCTAAGGGAACGCTTTGCGTGGTGATGTATTGAAGCACATGTAAAATCAGTCCAATGGTGTGACAGGACGTCAGAAGCGGGTGACGTCATGAACCAGGAAGTATAAAAGCCGGTTCAAACCCAGCCGCGACAGCTTTTGTGTCTTCACAAGCGCTATATGTGAAACTGTCCCTGTTATTTGGTGTTGTCTGTATATATATATATATTTATATCAGTATGGCGAGCAAGCAGTAGTTCAGAATGTGTGTGAACCCCTGCCCGCGTTATTTAACGGGTGGGGACACACACACTCTTTGCGTTGTTTGTTTGGGAGAGGAGCATGCACGGTCAGCGCTCGAGGGCGCTGGCTGTGAGCACTGTGATGTGCTTCCATTGCGGACACTCCGATCCCGCCTAGCGTTCTTTCGCGAGGGCGCTCAGGCTCGCGTTCCCCAGGGCTCAGGTCCCGCTGCTGCTGAGGCGCAGCGAAGGCTTCAGTCTTGGGGATCGCAAATGGATCTGTCAGCGGGGTTAGAGACGGGCTCTGCCTTATCTCTACCTTCACCTGACAGATCCAGTGTGTTGTATCAGGGTTCGGAAGCACGCGCTGCGGTTTCTTCCGCCCTGATACACGCACCAACACTTCAACTATCCAGTTCCGAGGAATTGGATGTTGTAAGTGTTGATACACGTGTGTCTGAGGATTCGCCACCTCAGTCTCACGCGTATGAGGAGCTGGTTGAGGTTATGACGAGAGCGGTCGAGAGACTAAATATAGATTGGCCGTCAGATAAGCAGGACGTTCGCTCGAAAAGCAAGCTCGACGAACGCTTCCTGCCCTCTCGCGCACAACCTCATCACCGGGGTCTCCCGTTTTTCCCCGATCTTCACACTGAGGTGTCGAGATCGTGGGAGAAGCCAGTGTCATATAGAGTGTACAGTGCACAAACATCACACTACTCCAATATAACACAATATAAAGAGCACGGTTATGGGGAGATGCCAAAGGTAGAAGAGACATTAGCCAGCTATCTTTCCCCTGAAGCAGCATCTTCCCTAAAGACCCCGGTATTACCCACCAAGCCAGTTAGAGTTTCATCTGCTTTGGTGGGTAAGGCTTACTCTGCTGCTGGGCAGGCTGCAGCGTGTTTACACACCATGTCATTGCTGCAGGCTTACCAGGCAGAGGTGTTAGGAGATCTTGATGAGGGCGGGGGTATTGGCCCGAACGCAGTTTGCGTACTGCGTCGGGCTACAGATTTGTCTCTCAGGGCCGCCAAGGAGACGGCTAAATCTATCGGCCGGTCTATGGCAGCCCTGGTGGCCACTGAGAGACATCTCTGGCTCAACTTGAGCAGTATAAAAGAGAGGGATAAGCACTTTCTTTTGGATGCACCGGTCTCAACGACTGGCCTCTTCGGCGATTCAGTTAATTTGGTCGTCGAGAGGTTTCAGGAGTCCACTAAACAGGCGACTGCATTCCAAAAACTCCTCCCCCGTCGGATTCATGTCTCTGGGGCTGCTGAGCGGGAGCAGCCCCAAACATCAAAAGCCAGCTCCTCACACCGTGCCACTCAGAAACAGAGCGTGGCCTCCCGTGCTCCCCCACAGAAAAACTGGGGACGGGGAAAGCCCGCTCAACAGCAGCCTTCAAGGCAAAAACCGGATCTGAGGACCGTTATTTTGTCCAAGAAGGCAGCGAACAAAAGGTCCTGACGTCCGATGGCGCAGGCCATCGAGGGCAGTTCCCCCCGAAAGGAGAGCGGTTAACACCTCATTATATGGTGCCCGCCTCCCTTCGGTGCCCTCAGGGGACCGTTATGCCAACCCTGCCACCTCGTGTGTTACAGGGCGCAGCGGTCTCCGGCGAGCACATATCTCAGGGTCCACCCGGAAACGTAGTGGTCTTGGGATGCCCGCCCCCCTCCGAGGAGGGTTCTAGACCAATCAGTTCAGTCGTTCCCTGCCGGTTCGCCGTTACAGGGCGACGAGCTGGTTGCTCAACAACAACTAAATCCAGTAACCAGTCTCGAGAGGCTGGTACCTTTAGTAGAATGTTTGACAGCGTGGAAGCTACTGCCGAATATTTCTCGTTGGGTCCTGCAGACCGTAGAAAAGGGTTATCAGATTCAGTTTGGGTCTCGCCCACCCAGGTTTATGGGGGTCCTACCCACTGTGGTGGACCCCGAGCAGGTTCTGGTAATGGAACAAGAAGTGAAAAGTCTGTTGGACAAGGGGGCCATAGAATATGTACCTCCCTCCAGCAGGGACTCCAGCTTTACAGCCGATACTTCATCGTTCCGAAGAAGGATGGGGGGTTGCGTCCCATTTTGGATCTGAGAGTTCTGAACGAATCAGTCATGCAGCTAAAGTTCAAAATGTTAACGTTGAGACAAATCGTGCCTCAGATCAGATCCGAGGACTGGTTTGTCACGATAGACCTCAAGGACGCATACTTCCATATTTCCATCCTTCCATATCACAGGAAGTTCCTGAGGTTTGCTTTCGGGGGCGGAGCATACCAATATCGAGTTCTTCCATTCGGTCTAGCACTATCACCCCGCACTTTCACGAAATGCGTGGATGCAGCTCTGGCGCCACTACGTGTACAGGGTATTCGCATCATGAACTACATCGATGATTGGTTGATTTTAGCTCAGTCGCATCAGTTGGCGGTTCGGCATCGAGATGTCGTCCTCGCCCACATGAAAGAGCTGGGGTTACGGCTAAACGCCAAGAAGAGTGTACTTTCTCCACTACAGAGAACCACTTATCTAGGGGTAGTTTGGAATTCTGTGTCGATGCGGGCGCGCCTGTCTCCGGCACGCATAGAGTCCATTCTGTCAGCCGTAAAAAGAATAAAGCTAGGCCAGTCGCTCACTGTGAAACAGTTTCAGAGACTGTTGGGTTTGATGGCAGCAGCGTCCAACGTTATCACTTTTGGCCTGCTGCACATGAGACCCTTGCAGTGGTGGCTCAGGACCAAAGGGTTTTCCCCGAGGGGCAACCCCTTTCGCATGATCAAGGTTACGCGGCGATGCTTACATGCCTTGGTTATGTGGAAGAAACCTTGGTTCCTGTCCCAGGGACCCGTGCTGGGAGCTTCTTGTCGTCGCAGGATGCTAACGACAGATGCTTCCCTCACGGGCTGGGGAGCGATCCTGGAGGGACGCTCGGCTCAGGGTCTATGGGGGGACCATCATCTTTCCTGGCATATCAATCGCCTGGAGATGATGGCTGTTTTTCTTGCTCTCAAGTATTTCCTCCCAGACCTCAGGGGCCACCATGTGTTGGTCCACACGGACAATACATCGGTGGTCGCCTATATAAATCATCAGGGGGGGTTTGCGTTCGCGTCCACTGTGCAAACTGGCGCACCATATCCTCTTGTGGTCCCAGGGCAAGCTGCTTTCACTCAGAGCAGCTTATATTCCGGGGGCCCAGAACTTAGGAGCAGACATCCTGTCGAGACAGGGGCCGAGGCCCGGGGAATGCAGGCTCCACCCCGAGGTGGTGGAGCTGATATGGAGGGAGTTCGGCCAGGCCCAAGTGGATCTGTTTGCTTCTCGAGAGACGTCTCACTGTCCACTCTGGTTCTCCCTCACGCATCCAGCTCCTCTCGGACTGGATGCGATGGTACAGACGTGGCCGAGGCTGCGTTTGTATGCTTTTCCCCCGATTGCTCTGCTTCCGGGAGTTCTGGAGAGAGTTCGCAGGGACCATCTGCGCCTGCTTCTTATAGCCCCGCGGTGGCCGGGCAGAGTGTGGTTTGCAGATCTAGTGTCTCTCCTCAACGGGCCTCCTTTGGAGCTTCCCGTCAGGAGGGACCTACTGTCTCAAGCAGAGGGCTCAATATTTCACCCTCGTCCCGAATTGTGGAACCTGTGGGCTTGGCCTCTGAGGGGGCCCAGCTCATAGGATCAGGTCTCTCAACCGAGGTTGTGGAGACCATTCTACAATCCAGAGCTCCCTCCACGAGGAGACTTTATGCCCTGAAGTGGAAGGTTTTCACTTCATGGTGCAGTGACCGTCAGCTGAACCCGGTTGGTACAGTGCTGGAATTTCTGCAGGATCGGTTCTCTGCAGGTCTATCCCCGTTCACTCTGAAGGTCTATGTGGCGGCCATAGGTGCTTACCACATCCCTTTGGGTGGAATGTCTGTGGGTAAAGACCCTCTGGTATCTCGTTTCCTACGTGGCACTCTGAGGCTGAGGCCTGCTGTACGCACTAGGGTACCGACTTGGGACCTGGCTATTGTCCTCCAAGGCCTTTCCCAGGCTCCCTTTGAGCCCCTCGAGGAGGTTCCAGTCAGTTTTCTTACTTTAAAAACTCTGTTCCTCCTCGCTATTTCTTCCCTTAAAAGAATAGGAGATCTTCAGGCTCTGTCGGTTGCACCCTCATGCTTGGAATTTGCACCTGGCATGGTTAAAGCGTTCCTTCATCCTAGACCAGGTTATGTTCCCAAGGTCCCCACTAATGTGGCCCGATCTATAGTGCTGCAGGCCTTCTGTCCTCCTCCGTTCCTGGATGCGGACCAGGAAAGGCACTATTTGCTATGCCCTGTGAGGGCGCTGGATGCTTACGTCCACAGAGCTGCCCTGTGGCGTAAATCTGAACAGCTATTTGTCTGCTTTGGACCCCCTAACAAGGGGTCCCCTGCATCTAAGCAAAGGATGAGCAAGTGGGTGGTCGAGGCCATCTCACTTGCTTATGAGTCGACCGGACAGCCTTCACCTATGGCCGTTCGGTCTCACTCGACTAGGGGTATGGCGGCCTCTAACGCCTTATTGTCAGGAGTTCCTCTTCAGGACGTTTGTGATGCGGCAGGCTGGTCCTCACCTCACACATTCGTTAGATTCTATGCTCTGGACGTGGACTCTACTCCAGGGTCCCGAGTGCTCTCGTCTTAGTGCTGCTCGCCTGATTTCACACTGGACAGGCACTTCTCGCTATGGTGGCGTTGGTATAGACGTTCCCTTAGCGTCAATCGACGCAACGTGAGTAACCTTGAAAGGGAACGCCTCGGTTACGACTGTAACCTCGGTTCCCTGAAGAGGGAACGAGACGTTGCGTCACCTGCCATATCTCCTGCGTGCCTGTAAGCGACTTGTTCAGACCCTGCGAAGCTGTCGCGGCTGGGTTTGAACCGGCTTTTATACTTCCTGGTTCATGACATCACCCGCTTCTGACGTCCCGTCACGCCATTGGACTGATTTTACATGTGCTTCAATACATCATCACGCAAAGCGTTCCCTTAGCGTCAATCGACGCAACGTCTCGTTCCCTCTTCAGGGAACCGAGGTTACAGTCGTAACCGAGGCGTTCTCCGCTGCCATTACTTAACTACAACTCAAAAAAACACACGACATCAACGTCATCGTTCTCAGACACTCCCTCTGTTCGCTGATTGGCCAGGTAAAAAATTGACCGGAGAAAACCAAAGTCTACAGCACAATCCCAGACGTAGTACTGAAGGAAAATGAAAATTGAGCGGAAGTACGTAGGAGGGTGGAGCCAGGCTAGGGAAGCTTGGCTTCCCCTATAATGTCAAAAAATGTATGGTCAAATATGTACTATTGTGTTAACATTTTATTGACTAAAAATGCGTTAGAACACGTTCATCTCGAAGACAAGTTCGTTCAGAATCAGCTACATACAGCAGGTCGGCTGACTCAGTTTCCTTCTCATATTCCCGTAGCGTCACAGTGCATTTCTCTGTTGAAGCCAAGCGTCCATTCACTTCAATGCGGCTGCTTTGAACAGTTTTTTTCATTGCTTCAAAAGTAGACGGTCATTGGATACATGCTGCCATTATGTGCCGCCCACGGACGCTCAGCGTCTCTGGAGTGAATGGAGGAGTGGGCGGGGCTAGACTCCGGGCTTCTGCGTGATGATTGGAGGGTCTGCAGTCTGAAAAGACTGCATCTCCTTTTGATTGACAGCGATTTTGTACTATAAAAAGTCCCTGACGCTGAAGCTATTGTAGGATTGTATCAGTAATGTCAGATTCTGTTGGATAGAGGTCTGAATCTTACTAAGTCAGTGAAAAAGGAAAGTAAATTGGGGACTGAAAAGGATGATGGGATACATGAGGGTGGTTTGACCTGGTTTCATAATGGCTGGTGGTTATAGCCACACACTTTTTTATATTTAGATATTCTAGGTATTACCAAAAGTTCAGAGTATGACCTTAAAGAGCGTGATGGTGTCAGGGTTAGCCTATGTTTGTTTTTGATCTGTTTCCATGTTCTGTTCATGTCTGAGTTTGTTAATCTAGTCTGTTCCGATCTCATGAAAGTGCGTATCTATTCAACGAATGTTATTTCTCGTGCCATTTAAACGGCAAAAGTAGTTTTCCCGTGCATATAATACGCACTTTATGGAGTGTAATACGCACACACTCGCCCCCCTAATCCTACCCAAGGGGTTTTCAGTACGTAGCATATGCACGCAAAAAACATTTTTGGTGTATAAATGGCACGAGAAATAACATTCGTGGTATAGATACGCACTTTCATGAGACTGTGTTGCCCTACCTGTTTGTCTCCTTGGTTACAAATGAATTAGGTTCCTCATTTCGGGTGTGTTGTGTTAATTCTCGTTAGTTCCTCTTGTTTGCTGTGAGTAGTTAATAGCCTACACCACCTGTCAAAATGATTGATGATAGGTGGGCGTGTCTATCCTTTGATCTTCCCCCGCCCCTTCCGGTTCCCCCCTTCCTGTCCCGCCCCTTGTCCCGCCCCTTCCGGTTCCTCCCCTTCCTGTTACCTTTGACCTAGTTCCGCCCCTTCCTGTTACCTTTGACCTAGTTCCGCCCCTTCCTGTTACCTTTAACTTAGTTTCCGCCCCTTCCGGTTACCTTTAACCTAGTTCCGCCCCTTCCGGTTAAACTTTCTGTCAAACTGATGGATGATGACCTTTGATCTAGTTCCGCCCCTTGCGGTTACAGCTTCTGTCAAAATGATGGATGTGTGACAGTTAGTTTGAAGTTCATTTGATAAAGAAAAGGGAGGTATTGGCCTTTGATGTTAACATAAGCTTTGATGTTACAGTTACAAAGTGATGTGACAGTTAGTTTGAGATGTATTGGCTTTGATGGTGACAGTTAGTTTGATTGTTGCATCCCTAAATATCCCTGAGCTTTATCAAGGGGCAGGTGTGAAAGTGATAAGAAAAAATGGTGAAAGTTTATCTGTTCTTTAAAAGAATATAAAATAAAATCTCACACAAAAAGTTTGAATAAAAATTAGAACTATTCACTGAACCAAGCATTTCAGTTTAAATCAAATGGTGAAAGTTTATCTGTTCTGTAAAAGAATATAAAATAAAATCTCACACAAAAAGTTTGAATAAAATGTAGAACTATTCACTGAACCAAGCATTTCAGTTTAAATCAAATGATGAAAGTTTATCTGTTCTTTAAAAGAATATAAAATAAAATCTCACACAAAAAGTTTAAATAAAATGGAGCCACAAACATAGTGCAAACAATCCAATGTATGAATGACCTTGCACTGTTTTAAAAACATAGCGAGCGAGCGTCTATGTATGTGTGTGTGTGTGTGTGTCTTTGTCAAAGCAGGAATTCCCCTCCCTCCGCATTGCTGAGGACCTTGGAAGTTTATCTCACACAGAAGTTGAAAAAGCATTATGTTCATTTAAATGAAATGGTTATAAATTTTACATTTAGTCATTCACACATTTGACACTGACTCAAGTTGAAAAACCATGCTGTTTAATTAAAAGTATATAAATTAAACAAAAATAAAATCATCTTACTGTTTCACCATGGCTGAAAAAACCCACAAGTGTTTCCCCTGAAGTCTTTTCTCTCTGTCACACCAGCGTGTGGCTGGCCTGGTATCTGTTTTTGTGACACGTTCCTGAGCCCATTGAGAAATATCTTACACAACCTGATGAAAAGCATTGTGTTCCTTTAAAAGTGTATAAATTAAAATATATCATATATAAAATAAATAGTTTACTAATTTAACTAAAGTTGAAAATCATGCTGTTCATTAAAAAATCTTACTAAATTACTGAAGTTGAAAAGCATTCTGTTCATTTAAAATAAATATTTAAAAAAATTACTGTACCAATTATGTTAGATTTAGATAAAAATAAAATCATCTTACATTTTCACCAGGGTTGAAGTAGCTCCTATCACATAGATGTCCATTTAAAGTTGAAAAGAACCCCAGAGTATTTCTCTCTTGCTCTCTCTCTCACACCAGCGTTTGACAGTAAGAGGGCTGTGTTCAGTGATCAGAATGAGACTGTGAATGTTTTGCTAAATTTATTTCATAGTGTATAAGCATTAAAAGTTTGAAATAGATCTTTTTAAAAATACGATTTTAATTAAATTCAATGAATTCATAAAAAACAAATATGCTATATCGATGGTCTCTGGGGAAAACTTGACTATATTCTTTTATTTATCAGGGTGTACTGTATGTAAAGAACTTTGAAATTTGCGGCTCTCACAAGTTCTCACACATTGTGTGAAATGTTTAATAATTCCTCAAGTGGTATCTGTGAGAAAATCCCCACATAGGCCTATCTGTAGTGAGAGAGCAACAATGAAGACTTTTCGAATCTGTGATGCCTCAGGCCGAGCCCCATTGATAGCCTGCTTATAAGCTCCTTCCGATCACCAGCACATCTTCAGAGAAATACGTTACTTTACAATAATGTTAGCTTCAGGATATAGGGTGACAGAGCAGATGAGCCTCTGTGCATCATGTAATGTTAGTCTGCTAGCGCCTTTCCAGAGCCAAAGTTTTGTACGTACTAAATTTATTTCAAAGCATAATCGTAAAAGTTTAAATATGATCTTTTAAAAATGAAAAGATTGTTTAAATGAAATCTTTACAGTTTTAATACATTCATATCTTTTAGAAGATTACTGTAATGATTTTTGTTTAACGGTGACCTAAAGTATAATTGTTATTAATATAGCCATAATGATTTTTGTACTGTAACAGCATATTCTACCCCGTACACCTAAACACGACCATCACAGAAAACTGTATTTTTACATTGTTTTTTACATACTGTTTTGCACTCTCACACACTAAGTTGGTTCCATAAAATCAAATAAAGTATATAACTCAATGTATAATGACAAAATGTATTCAAACAATTTAACCTTAGTTTTAGCTAAATTAATATATATAAAAATTATATATATATATATATATATAAAATATAAAAACTCCTTACATTTTCATAGAACTGAAGAAGTAGTAGAAACTAACAATAAAAAATAAAAAAAATAGTTTAAGATGTCATAAACAAAAACCCTCCCAGATCCTTCAGGGATAAACTACAGGGTGAGATGAAGCTTCACACCCTCACAGAGACGAGAGGAGTGAAGGCCAGATGAGCCTCTGGGGTCACAATGCCCCAGCATATGCAAAGTTAGTCTGCTTTCCACTGTTTTATTCATATTAAACTCATTTAAAAGCATAATCTTAAAATTTTAAATAAGATCTTTTCAAATTAAAAGACCGTTTAAATCAAATCTGTAAAGTTTTATTAAAATCGTATCTTCTATTTATCTTCTACTTCTGTATGATATAAATGAATTTCATAAATTTAACCTAAGGTATTATTTTTTACTAAACATCGTTTGTTCAAAAAATAAAATAAATTTTTTTATAAATCAAGAACTGTGCTTTGGCGTCTTAGATCTTATTTCAAACAGTATTTTTGTCCATGGGACATGAAACATGTTGTCACAATGTTTTTGTTGTTTTAAAAGAAATCCCAGGACTCTTATTTAGATTAAGTTGTATCATTTAGAAAAATCACCACACATGTTCAGAGACGCGATGTGCCTCTGTGGTCCATGAGTAATAAGTAAAGTTTGTCTTGAGCGAATATTTAATTTTACTCGTCTTAATTCAAAGCATGATCTTACCTTTTCTACGTTAGCTATGATCTATTGTACGTTTAAGATCATTTTTACTTTTCTTGTATCTCCCGAACTATCCTTATTCATTGTGGAAACACACAGGGTGAAACCCTTTACTGAGAGTATACTATCGGTTATCTACTCAAAATATATGTAGAATTTTAAAATGTTAGCCTTTGTTGATGCGAGGCCACATGAACAGACTTTGGAGAGAGCTGATGATACTATAGCGGGAAGCATGCCCTTTGACCTCCTCGATTTTCTAGGCTTTTTGTCGAATACCCTACAACTTAGTCCTTAATGGTACGCTGTGTAGGAATTTCTCCCATCTAGCGGTGATATTGTATTTTGCATTCAAACGCATAGTGCTCTCTAGCGTCTCGCTTTTTCAAATGCGTGTTGCAACTACGGTAGCCGTTATGTGCCAAGAAGCTATGACAACACGTCTTCCAATAGCACTTCATCGAGTTTAACTATACATGTTCTACTGTTATGCTGCCTATATAATGAATTACACAACCGCGGAATGAAAAAGCTTGTAATTTAGACCGTAACATCGACTTACCTGTCGAGAAGAAAGCAGACAACTTCTCCTTCATTAACTCAATCCACCTGGGAAAAGCTATCCCCATATTTGCCCTCGTTTTGAATTTGCCGGACACGTCCCCACTTTAAATGAATTTGTATGCTTTATCACGGCTACGAGGATTGCATTATGAAGTATTGTGCAGTGCAACCTTTCAAGCGCCTCTCACTGACCGCTTCAGATAGTTTCAGTCAGCCGGCTCTGAACGAAAAGGTTGGCTAGTTGAGCTAGGCTAGTGCTTTTTGTCCCTCTCTGCTATTATAGTTTTTCAAGATGGCGGAACGACATGGAGGCCTCCATGGACTTACCCGTACCATGTAAATAAAGATAAGAAATTCTTTGCTTACGAGGATAAGTCAGTTCGTTGGCAAAGGTAATTTTACACCAATGAGAAAATATTTATGAATAAAGACATTGATTTTAGCTAATAAAATACTTTATAAAAAACTACCATAAGTTTAATTTCAGATGTGTAAATTACAAAACTCAATTTTTCAACCGAGTGAATCTACGCATGAGAGATCTTCAGAAGTCATAACTTCAAACCAAAAGATTAAAAACCAAAGATTAAGCTAAATGACACTAGGTTCCAGCGTACCCCCAAAATCAAATACTGTTTTACACTTTTCAAAGTATAATCTAGCTTTAAAGTTAGAATAAAAAAGTTAAAATCATGCATATCTACATACGTGTTGTGTTCTGACACAAGGCCAATTAGCTGATTCTTTTTGTTTTATAAATTTACTTTACTTATTTCTACAAATATCAGCCTGATACATATGTACTTAATACACGATGAAACAAGATAATCATGCTACCAATTACGTCTGACACAATGTTTTTTAAGAAAAGTAGTGTTTTAAAATGCAACTAAACCAGATGATTTTTCTTTTGACAAACCTACAGAAATGCATGTCGATTACTAAGTTTCAGGCATAGTGCAAACATGCAATGTTCGAGAAAGTGTAATCTTTGCGAGGTCTCACCCACAAACGCAAAACTTTGTGTTGGGTGATACGGGCATAGCTTTACTAAAGGAAAATATTATGGAAGTAATTTTCAAACCGTAATTATATTACATTTATATTTTATTAATATTATGGTTTCATGTTGATTTAAAGTATTTGTTATTAATTAATACCTTTATTTTTATCTATCACTTCACATCAAAAATTGCTCTCTGATCCCAAATAATTAGATAATGTAATGTTCACAAGCTACAGTTAAATATTGTCCTGCATAGTATGTATGTAAATAGTAGTGCTTAAATCTTTGGCTGTATTTTGTCACACCGTAGTGATGCAAAGTACCATACTCTAGCCTATGGACTAACTTTATACAGTAATGCAAAAGACCAAATCACTAAGAAAGGAGGGTTGAAAAGAACTGTTTATAATAAATAGACAAAAGTTTGCAAATGATGGTTTTATTACTATTCAGATAGCTAGCCGATGTCGCTGTTTCACATGTTGGACCGGATGTGTTTTAGGTGAAGACTTTTCTTTGAGAGCCGTCAACATTCAGTGTTTATAGGAATAAATGACCGTTAATAATTTAAGTGATACTATTTCTGTTTGAGAACTAAATTCATACTTTGTTTAGTGCAACCTTCCCTCTATCTATGTTGTGGAATCACACAAATTATTAACATGCTGCAAGTGTTACTTACTTAAGCATTAACGCGAAAAGTAAGCGCATGCTGTTTTACACTTAAACTATTGCAACAGAATCACACCTGACTATCGCATTGAGAGACGCATATTCATTAAAGCTCGAGGCTGTTAAACAAAGTTCGGTAAAACCTGCAGATAACATTGCACAAAGTAAATTCTAGTGATCAACTTGCTAAAAAGTTGCTAAATACAACATGAGCCATACAGAAAAGCCACTTGTGATCAGTTTTGTAATTGACATTTTATATACTAGTCAATTAGGCCGTTTACATCTTGCTTCTTTTTGTTTTTGTACAGTTTGCAAGTCTCCGAGCGTGGTCAAACATATAGGAATTTATGAAAAACATGAACAGATATTTCTACATGAGATATTTCTTTTAGAACATCCTTCAGCTATGTCTACGAAACATCGACATGAAAGATGAGTATTGCTGTTTTTCTGCTACCTATAAAACCATTATACTTCAAACTCGTCTAGCTATTTCTCATTTCACAGCACAGTCGGTTATCTTTTTCTACGTGGCAAAACAACGGTTCAGCTAATGAATTACCGTTGATATTTTTAGGTGAAAGGCGGGATGATTCATTTTTTATTCCGTCTACACCGATACTTTGACACAAGAGTTTTAGTCAGGGGTCTTTTAGGCCTGATCCAGAAAACAGGCGTTGTGTTTTATGTCTTAATAATTGTTCTTCTTTGAACAATTGAACAAAAACTGTGATAAGCAGTTTTGGCCTCATCAGCAGACGAAATGTTTTAACATATCGTAAATTTAAATTGTTAGATAAATTATATCCAACTATCAACAGTTATATGTGAAACACGCTCAGTCGCATTAGAGTTGGATTCTTGTTTATAATGAACATTGTTATTGAACCGCATGTTTAACAGTGTTAGTGTTCTTAAATTGTTTACCACGGTTTCATTTTTAACAACACTATCGCAACACTTATCGTATTGCCGGTTGTGATTGTAATGTTTTGTATGGTGTCTTCTTTACACTTTCACCCCATGGATATCTGTTTCCTACAGTTAGCTGTAGTGAACTCTAGGTCTTCTCTTTGTTCATATACGACAGTATTCACATATGTATCAGGCTGATATTTGTAGAAATAAGTAAAGTAAATTTATAAAACAAAAAGAATCAGCTAATTGGCCTTGTGTCAGAACACAACACGTATGTAGATATGCATGATTTTAACTTTTTTATTCTAACTTTAAAGCTAGATTATACTTTGAAAAGTGTAAAACAGTATTTGATTTTGGGGGTACGCTGGAACCTAGTGTCATTTAGCTTAATCTTTGGTTTTTAATCTTTTGGTTTGAAGTTATGACTTCTGAAGATCTCTCATGCGTAGATTCACTCGGTTGAAAAATTGAGTTTTGTAATTTACACATCTGAAATTAAACTTATGGTAGTTTTTTATAAAGTATTTTATTAGCTAAAATCAATGTCTTTATTCATAAATATTTTCTCATTGGTGTAAAATTACCTTTGCCAACGAACTGACTTATCCTCGTAAGCAAAGAATTTCTTATCTTTATTTACATGGTACGGGTAAGTCCATGGAGGCCTCCATGTCGTTCCGCCATCTTGAAAAACTATAATAGCAGAGAGGGACAAAAAGCACTAGCCTAGCTCAACTAGCCAACCTTTTCGTTCAGAGCCGGCTGACTGAAACTATCTGAAGCGGTCAGTGAGAGGCGCTTGAAAGGTTGCACTGCACAATACTTCATAATGCAATCCTCGTAGCCGTGATAAAGCATACAAATTCATTTAAAGTGGGGACGTGTCCGGCAAATTCAAAACGAGGGCAAATATGGGGATAGCTTTTCCCAGGTGGATTGAGTTAATGAAGGAGAAGTTGTCTGCTTTCTTCTCGACAGGTAAGTCGATGTTACGGTCTAAATTACAAGCTTTTTCATTCCGCGGTTGTGTAATTCATTATATAGGCAGCATAACAGTAGAACATGTATAGTTAAACTCGATGAAGTGCTATTGGAAGACGTGTTGTCATAGCTTCTTGGCACATAACGGCTACCGTAGTTGCAACACGCATTTGAAAAAGCGAGACGCTAGAGAGCACTATGCGTTTGAATGCAAAATACAATATCACCGCTAGATGGGAGAAATTCCTACACAGCGTACCATTAAGGACTAAGTTGTAGGGTATTCGACAAAAAGCCTAGAAAATCGAGGAGGTCAAAGGGCATGCTTCCCGCTATAGTATCATCAGCTCTCTCCAAAGTCTGTTCATGTGGCCTCGCATCAACAAAGGCTAACATTTTAAAATTCTACATATATTTTGAGTAGATAACCGATAGTATACTCTCAGTAAAGGGTTTCACCCTGTGTGTTTCCACAATGAATAAGGATAGTTCGGGAGATACAAGAAAAGTAAAAATGATCTTAAACGTACAATAGATCATAGCTAACGTAGAAAAGGTAAGATCATGCTTTGAATTAAGACGAGTAAAATTAAATATTCGCTCAAGACAAACTTTACTTATTACTCATGGACCACAGAGGCACATCGCGTCTCTGAACATGTGTGGTGATTTTTCTAAATGATACAACTTAATCTAAATAAGAGTCCTGGGATTTCTTTTAAAACAACAAAAACATTGTGACAACATGTTTCATGTCCCATGGACAAAAATACTGTTTGAAATAAGATCTAAGACGCCAAAGCACAGTTCTTGATTTATAAAAAAATTTATTTTATTTTTTGAACAAACGATGTTTAGTAAAAAATAATACCTTAGGTTAAATTTATGAAATTCATTTATATCATACAGAAGTAGAAGATAAATAGAAGATACGATTTTAATAAAACTTTACAGATTTGATTTAAACGGTCTTTTAATTTGAAAAGATCTTATTTAAAATTTTAAGATTATGCTTTTAAATGAGTTTAATATGAATAAAACAGTGGAAAGCAGACTAACTTTGCATATGCTGGGGCATTGTGACCCCAGAGGCTCATCTGGCCTTCACTCCTCTCGTCTCTGTGAGGGTGTGAAGCTTCATCTCACCCTGTAGTTTATCCCTGAAGGATCTGGGAGGGTTTTTGTTTATGACATCTTAAACTATTTTTTTTATTTTTTATTGTTAGTTTCTACTACTTCTTCAGTTCTATGAAAATGTAAGGAGTTTTTATATTTTATATATATATATATATATATAATTTTTATATATATTAATTTAGCTAAAACTAAGGTTAAATTGTTTGAATACATTTTGTCATTATACATTGAGTTATATACTTTATTTGATTTTATGGAACCAACTTAGTGTGTGAGAGTGCAAAACAGTATGTAAAAAACAATGTAAAAATACAGTTTTCTGTGATGGTCGTGTTTAGGTGTACGGGGTAGAATATGCTGTTACAGTACAAAAATCATTATGGCTATATTAATAACAATTATACTTTAGGTCACCGTTAAACAAAAATCATTACAGTAATCTTCTAAAAGATATGAATGTATTAAAACTGTAAAGATTTCATTTAAACAATCTTTTCATTTTTAAAAGATCATATTTAAACTTTTACGATTATGCTTTGAAATAAATTTAGTACGTACAAAACTTTGGCTCTGGAAAGGCGCTAGCAGACTAACATTACATGATGCACAGAGGCTCATCTGCTCTGTCACCCTATATCCTGAAGCTAACATTATTGTAAAGTAACGTATTTCTCTGAAGATGTGCTGGTGATCGGAAGGAGCTTATAAGCAGGCTATCAATGGGGCTCGGCCTGAGGCATCACAGATTCGAAAAGTCTTCATTGTTGCTCTCTCACTACAGATAGGCCTATGTGGGGATTTTCTCACAGATACCACTTGAGGAATTATTAAACATTTCACACAATGTGTGAGAACTTGTGAGAGCCGCAAATTTCAAAGTTCTTTACATACAGTACACCCTGATAAATAAAAGAATATAGTCAAGTTTTCCCCAGAGACCATCGATATAGCATATTTGTTTTTTATGAATTCATTGAATTTAATTAAAATCGTATTTTTAAAAAGATCTATTTCAAACTTTTAATGCTTATACACTATGAAATAAATTTAGCAAAACATTCACAGTCTCATTCTGATCACTGAACACAGCCCTCTTACTGTCAAACGCTGGTGTGAGAGAGAGAGCAAGAGAGAAATACTCTGGGGTTCTTTTCAACTTTAAATGGACATCTATGTGATAGGAGCTACTTCAACCCTGGTGAAAATGTAAGATGATTTTATTTTTATCTAAATCTAACATAATTGGTACAGTAATTTTTTTAAATATTTATTTTAAATGAACAGAATGCTTTTCAACTTCAGTAATTTAGTAAGATTTTTTAATGAACAGCATGATTTTCAACTTTAGTTAAATTAGTAAACTATTTATTTTATATATGATATATTTTAATTTATACACTTTTAAAGGAACACAATGCTTTTCATCAGGTTGTGTAAGATATTTCTCAATGGGCTCAGGAACGTGTCACAAAAACAGATACCAGGCCAGCCACACGCTGGTGTGACAGAGAGAAAAGACTTCAGGGGAAACACTTGTGGGTTTTTTCAGCCATGGTGAAACAGTAAGATGATTTTATTTTTGTTTAATTTATATACTTTTAATTAAACAGCATGGTTTTTCAACTTGAGTCAGTGTCAAATGTGTGAATGACTAAATGTAAAATTTATAACCATTTCATTTAAATGAACATAATGCTTTTTCAACTTCTGTGTGAGATAAACTTCCAAGGTCCTCAGCAATGCGGAGGGAGGGGAATTCCTGCTTTGACAAAGACACACACACACACACACATACATAGACGCTCGCTCGCTATGTTTTTAAAACAGTGCAAGGTCATTCATACATTGGATTGTTTGCACTATGTTTGTGGCTCCATTTTATTTAAACTTTTTGTGTGAGATTTTATTTTATATTCTTTTAAAGAACAGATAAACTTTCATCATTTGATTTAAACTGAAATGCTTGGTTCAGTGAATAGTTCTACATTTTATTCAAACTTTTTGTGTGAGATTTTATTTTATATTCTTTTAAAGAACAGATAAACTTTCACCATTTTTTTTTATCACTTTCACACCTGCCCCTTGATAAAGCTCAGGGATATTTAGGGATGCAACAATCAAACTAACTGTCACCATCAAAGCCAATACATCTCAAACTAACTGTCACATCACTTTGTAACTGTAACATCAAAGCTTATGTTAACATCAAAGGCCAATACCTCCCTTTTCTTTATCAAATGAATTTCAAACTAACTGTCACACATCCATCATTTTGACAGAAGCTGTAACCGCAAGGGGCGGAACTAGATCAAAGGTCATCATCCATCAGTTTGACAGAAAGTTTAACCGGAAGGGGCGGAAACTAGGTTAAAGGTAACAGGAAGGGGCGGAACTAGGTCAAAGGTAACAGGAAGGGGCGGAACTAGGTCAAAGGTAACAGGAAGGGGAGGAACCGGAAGGGGCGGGACAGGAAGGGGAGGGGGAAGATCAAAGGATAGACACGCCCACCTATCATCAATCATTTTGACAGGTGGTGTAGGCTATTAACTACTGCTGTGTATTTAAGCCCTTTGTTTCAGTCTGTTCCTTGTCTTGCATTATTTGAGTTCTATGTGGTTGTACTTTTCGTGTTTAGTCTTGGATTAAAGTCTTCTTTAACATCTCCATCGTCGTGCACTTGATTACAGCCACCATATCCGTGACAGATGGATTGTAGGGCGATAGATGATCAGTTAAATACACAGGAGCTAAACCGTTTAGGGCTTTATACTGTAGGTCAGTAGTAATACTTTGTAATTGAAACGGAACTTAATAGGTAGCCAGATAGAGATGATAAAATTGGTGTTATATGATTGTATTTTCTTTTTTTTGACTGTTAAAATGGCGACCGACCGGATTCTTTAGCCGTTAAAATGGCGACCGACGGGATTTTTTTCACTGTTAAAATGGCGACCGACGGGATTTTTTAGCTGTTAAAATGGCGACCAACCAGATTCTTTAACTGTTAAAATGGCAACCGACCGGATTTTTTAGCTGTTAAAATGGCGACCGACCAGATTTTTTAACTGTTAAAATGGCGACGACCAGATTTTTTAGCTGTTAAAATGGCGATGACCGGGTTTTTTAGCTGTTAAAATGGTGACCGACCGGATTTTTTAACTGTTAAAATGGTGACCGACCGGATTTTTTAGCTGTTAAAATGGTGACCGACCGGATTTTTTAACTGTTAAAATGGTGACCGACCGGATTTTTAAGCTGTTAAAATGGCGACCAACCGGATTCTTTAACTGTTAAAATGGCGACCGACCGGATTTTTAAGCTGTTAAAATGGCAGGCGACCGGATTTTTTAGCTGTTAAAATGGCGACCGACCGGATTCTTTAACTGTTAAAATGGCGACCGACCGGATTTTTTAGCTGTTAAAATGGCGACCGACCGGATTCTTTAACTGTTAAAATGGTGACCAACCGGATTCTTTAACTGTTAAAATGGCGACCGACCGGATTTTTAAGCTGTTAAAATGGCGACCAACCAGATTTTTTAGCTGTTAAAATGGCGACCGACCGGATTCTTTAGCCGTTAAAATGGCAACCGACTCTTCAATCAAATGCTCCAGAAGCTCCTCAATGTCAGCTAGGAAAAAAACACACAAATGCCACAGAATAATTTCCTGTCAATAATGAGCAGAAACACTGAAAAAAACACACACCTCATTCATAAATGCTGAGAAACACATTATGTGCTCAATGTTCATTAAAGTTGAGTGAAAGTGAAATACTCTTGTCAAAATGAAACATGGTTACTTCCCTGTGATAACGAGTGATGGATCTGGGTTTGCTGAACGGGGTCTTTTGTTCCACAGAAGAAAGTTGAAAATTGCTTTGGATAAAATCATCTTGCTTTCTTATTCTACTTACCATCATATCATCTGCTCTACCTACCTGAATTTATTCCGTTTTAACTTTTGCAAAGTTTTCCATAAATATTCATACTTAACAGTCATTTGAGTAAATAAAAACACTAAACACTAAAAAAGTGTCTATTTATTTATTTTTTGAAATTAAGTAATAGTCGAGTAATAAAATGAGCTCCCTCAGTGAAGCCCCCGGGATGAGAGCGGGCTCAGGCAGAGCCTCCCTCAGTGAAGCCCCCGGGATGAGAGCGGGCTCAGGCAGAGCCTCCCTCAGTGAAGCCTCCGGAATGAGAGCGGGCTCAGGCAGAGCCTCCCTCAGTGAAGCCCCCGGGATGAGAGCGGGCTCAGGCAGAGCCTCCCTCAGTGAAGCCCCCGGGATGAGAGCGGGCTCAGGCAGAGCCTCCCTCAGTGAAGCCCCCGGGATGAGAGCGGGCTCAAGCAGAGCCTCCCTCAGTGAAGCCTCCGGGATGAGAGCGGGCTCAGGCAGAGCCTCCCTCAGTGAAGCCCCCGGGATGAGAGCGGGCTCAGGCAGAGCCTCCCTCAGTGAAGCCCCCGGGATGAGAGCGGGCTCAGGCAGAGCCTCCCTCAGTGAAGCCCCCGGGATGAGAGCGGGCTCAAGCAGAGCCTCCCTCAGTGAAGCCCCCGGGATGAGAGCGGGCTCAAGCAGAGCCTCCCTCAGTGAAGCCTCCGGGATGAGAGCGGGCTCAGGCAGAGCCTCCCTCAGTGAAGCCCCCGGGATGAGAGCGGGCTCAGGCAGAGCCTCCCTCAGTGAAGCCCCCGGGATGAGAGCGGGCTCAGGCAGAGCCTCCCTCAGTGAAGCCCCCGGGATGAGAGCGGGCTCAAGCAGAGCCTCCCTCAGTGAAGCCTCCGGGATGAGAGCGGGCTCAGGCAGAGCCTCCCTCAGTGAAGCCCCCGGGATGAGAGCGGGCTCAGGCAGAGCCTCCCTCAGTGAAGCCCCCGGGATGAGAGCGGGCTCAGGCAGAGCCTCCCTCAGTGAAGCCCCCGGGATGAGAGCGGGCTCAGGCAGAGCCTCCCTCAGTGAAGCCCCCGGGATGAGAGCGGGCTCAAGCAGAGCCTCCCTCAGTGAAGCCTCCGGGATGGGATCACATCCTGTATTTTATTGTATTATAATGACTATAATAAACTTTGACTAGGCAAGGCATGAAATATTAAAGCAATATCAAAGTTCCTGTATGCTCTTTTCTGTATGCTCATGTGACATGCCCCCACGGAAGAAAATTTTGAAAAATAACCCCTGAAATGATGACTTCTGGTGAATATTGTATGCTATCATACAATATTCAATATTATAATACAACTTATTAGGCCTATATATTTATAGAATAGTAAAGTAGGTCTAATCAATATACAAGACTGAACCACATAGATATATAAAGGCTATCATTATCATTTTGCCAACAATGAAACATGGATTTGTTTAGTTTATAATACGTTTTATGTTTAAATTAAACAAATACAACATATAACATTCAAAACTCATCGGCTTAGACTGCATTTGAAGAAAAATAAACAACAGTTTTCTGTAGCCTTGTGCGAACTTATTCAATAGAATTACTTCTTGAATGTTCTTTCCAGTGCAAAAAATAATATTTTTAATTTAGCAGTTTTTCTTATCATAGCCTACAAATGTCTTCGGAAACTCCTTTTCCTCGATTTACTCTGAAGCCTATATGTAAAACGCATTTGCAGCTGCGTCTGGCTCGCTCATAGGCTGTGCTGCGGCAACTGCACATCCAATGGCGCGGGCGCCTCTGACGTGCGACCAATGAGCCAACTCTACGTCATAACACGTCAGAGCCCGCTAAGGGGGTGTGGCCTCAGCCTATAATAGTCCCCGAATTTGCCATTATAGCAGGTCATCGTTCATTCATAGTCTGTCTGACATATATTAGAAGCTATGTGTCTGTCATGGATTTGCACTGAATTGATTCTCAAAAATACAGAACAAAGTGCGTTCCGTATCAGTTCAATACGGAACAAGACTTTTATGTGTCAAATACGGGACGATTCCGTATTATACGGAACGGTTGGCAACCCTACGTATGTGTGCTCGGCAAGACCGTTTTGTGTTTGAGTGCCCCCAAGTTGTGTTTTACTGTAACTTCAGAAGCTCCAGACACGTGAGCAAAAGCGCCAATCCCATTGGTCGGATAGTTTTTGACGCAGCGCGTCAAACCAAAAAAATGAACCCGAGGCGTTTTTAAAAAAAATGACGCTTTTACGCGTGGTGTTTTTCACGTCGGTGTGCACACTTACATTGGCGCCCTTTGTTTAGTCACGAGGCAGGAAGTTGTGTAGAACACAGGTGGCCTTTACACAGGTTTCTGCATTGGAAGGACTAATGCCGATAACACGCCGGTACATTCGCCACTGTGCTGCGAGTATATCAAACGCATTCTCCACAGTTAGTCTTGCCCGCGAATGCCTGTAGTTAAACACCCTGTGTCTACTGGAAAGGGTGGTACCTGGGAAGGGTCTCATGAGGTCTCTATGGAGAGGGAAGGCTTCATCTGCCACAAAGACGTAAGGCTGGGGCCCCAGGTTCTCTGCTCCTGGCAGCAGCGTGTCCTCAGGTAAGCCAAGGGTGACACGGCGAAGAGCATTACCAAAAGGACTATTAGCCAGAGTCCCACCATCACTGGTCTTTCCATAACTGCCAACATCTATGATGCGGAAGCAGTATTTGGCATCTACAACTGCCAAAAGGACAATAGAGTATGTCCCTTTGTAGTTGTAGAATAGTGACCCAGAGTTGTTTGGAGCCTGGATCACTACATGCTTCCCATCAATAGATCCTACACAGTTTGGAAAATTCCAGCGATGGTAGAACTCTGCTGCAATTTCCCGCCAATATTCTGTGGTGGGAACAGGCATGTACTCCTCCACCAGGGAGTCCCAAATGGCCTTTGCCACTTCTGCCACAATACTAACTAGCCACAGTACTGTGTCCAACCCGGTAGCTGAAGGCAATACTGCGGAAAGAATCCCCTGTTGCAAGGAATCTGTAAAAATGTGAAATATGCAATTGTCAAATCAGAAATTCATATGTATAACATGTTGAGCTATTAAAAAAAAAAAGACTGAATTCAACATAAGAAACAGCTCTAGAAAAAAAAATGTTTATTGATATAGGCTATGTATACGTTAAACCAGTAAAAACATGCACATGGCAGGTAATTCTATGTATGACACAATATTCATTATATCCAGATTAAATGTATATATATATATATATATATATATATATATATATATAAAATACCCTTTAAATCATACTAGGTTCGGTAGATGCATATATATATATATATATATATATATATATATATATACACATATATATACACATATATATTCGCATCTACCAAACATGTGATGATTTAAAGGGTATTAATAGATAGATAGACAGATAGATAGATAGACTTTAATTGTCATTGTACAGTAGTACCATACAACGAAATTTGTTTGTGCAACCTCTAAAACAAGACTCACTTTCATAACACACTCATACAATAGATAAATTAGAATAAGAAAAAAAAAATATAAAAAACTTTATCAGGGCATCCTACATTGCACTGAAGTCCCATTGCATAGAGTCCCTATCTAAAAAGTGCAGCTGTGCTGACTGGGGGACCAGTCTACCCTCTAGTGGAAGTGTTCAGTTCTGTGATGGCCCTGGGGATAAAACTGTTCTGCAGCCTGGAGGTGCGTGCTCCAGAGCCCGATACCGCCTGCCAGATGGTAGCAGGGAGAAGAGATGGTTTGAGGGGTGTGTCTCATCCTGCAGAATATTATGCGGTCGTCGTAGGCAGCGGATCTTAAAGATGTCATCCAGTGGATGTAGTGGGAGTCCAATGATTTTTTCTGCAGATCTTATAAGTTGATTTAGGGATTTCCTGTCCTTCTTCGAGCAGTTGGCATACCATGCAGTCATACAGTATGTTATGACACTCTCAATGGAACATTGATAGAAGATCTTAAGCAGCTCAGCAGACAGTTTGTTCCTTTTTAGTATTTGTAAAAAGTAGAGCCGCTGTTGTGCCTTTTTGACCATTGAAGTTGTATTTATCTCCCATTTTAGGTCCTCTGAGATCATGATCCCCAAGAATTTAAAACAGGAGACCCTTTCAACTTCCTCGCCATTCATGAGGGGTTGAGGGTCCTCCTTACACCTTCTGAAGTCAATTATGATCTCCTTTGTTTTCTTGACATTCCGGGTCAGATTGTTGTCTTTACACCATCTTGTCAGTCTGTCAACTTCATCTCTGTAGGCGTTCTCGTCGCTGTTTGAGATTTCTCCCACCACAGTTGTGTCATCTGCAAATTTTATCATTGTATTCGAGGGGTGGATGGAGATGCAGTCATACGTGTAGATGGAATATAGCAACGGGCTTAACACGCAGCCTTGCGGTGCTCCAGTGCTGAGGGACAGACTCGAGGATTGGTGTGGGCCCATTCTCACTGTCTGTGGGCGATCAGGAAATCCTTGATCCACATACACAGGCTGTTGCTGAGGCCCAAGTCAAGGAGTTTGGTGACCAGCTGGTTAGGAATGATGGTGTTAAACGCTGAACTGTAGTCTATAAAGAGAAGTCTCACATATTTCTTTCCCTTATCAAGGTGGGTCAGCGCTTTATGGAGGGCTGTAACGATAGCATCCTCAGTGGACCTGTAATCCCTATAGGCATACTGATGCTGGTCCAGGTTGGGGGGGAGGACAGATTTAATATGCTTCATCACCAGCCTCTCAAAACACTTGGCAACAATGGGGGTGAGCGCCACAGGTCTGTAGTCATTCAGAGTGCTGATGTGACTTTGCTTGGGCACTGGAATGATGGTTGTTGTTTTGAAACAGGTCGGTACAGATGCTATGCCCATAGACATATTAAAGATGTCTGTAAAGACATCTGCAAGTTGGTGGGCACATTCTCTGTACACTCTTCCTGGAATCGCGTCGGGTCCCTCGGCCTTCCTAATGTTCACAGACCTAAAGGTACGTCTCACTTCCTCTGTTGTTACCGTAAGTGTGAGGTCCGTATCAGCAAGGGGAGGAGCGGCTCCGTTATCTGGTCCGGGTGTTTCAAAGCGGGCGTAGAAACGGTTGAGCTCCTCTACCAAGGAGGCGTTGATGTTTGTAGGTGGTTCACGACTGCCTCTGTAATTGGTTATTTGTTGTATCCCTTGCCACACCCGTGTTGTATCTTTGTTGGTGAAGTAGCCCTCGATCTTTTCCTTTTACACAGCTTTTGCCTGCTTGATGCCCTTTTTCAAGTTGTGCCTCGCTGTGCTATATAATGATCTGTCCCCGGATTTAAAAGCTATGTTGCGCTCCCTCAGAAGGGAATGCGTCTGGGATCCCCGGGTGTAGCCAGCTTTCAGTGATAATTATCACAGAGCTATCTCGTATGGTTGGCCGGCTTGCTATGTCTAGATGTAGTTCGTCCATCTTATTCCCAAGGGATCGGGCATTTGCGACGAAAAGACTAGGCAGTGGTGGTCTGTTTGGAGCCCTCTTTAGCCTAGCCAAGACGCCTGACCTGCAGCCTCGCTTTTGTTTACGTTCCCTCAGCAAGGGCTGTGATTGGTCAAGATGCACCGCGATGCAACGCAACCTGACGCAGAACCATAAAACGGCCACGACGCCGTAGGAGCGACGGCGTAGCTACGCCGTGGAGTTGACGCAAAAGCATAATGAGGGCTTTAAGCCCCAGAAGTGACAGTGGAAACGCGACTGGCCACGCACTAGCACGGCTCGGCCCTGGCCCGGCAGTGGAAACGCGGCTAGGGTTTGATTCCCTACAAGGGTGAAACCAAAACTTCAAAAGTGGCGGGGAAAAAGTTTAATGATTTGGGGTGTATAGTGTGGATTAATATTTTGTGATTTCTATGCTTTACAACAAGGATGTGTACATTACCAGTTGTTCATGTAACACGTATTAACTAGGTAGGTATCATGAATTAATATATTTTAAAGAATTATTTTTTGGTTAATTTCTAAATAACCTTTCTATTTTTTTTTTACTGCATAAATAATGTAATAAGTCCTTTTTTATCCTGACATACTGTATATAATTAGAAATGTAAATTTCTGACCTCTGTTTAGTTATATCTTTTTGTGACTTATTTCTGCCAAATCAGAGCTCCCCGTGAATGAATGGACTGATAAAATGTAGAGCTAAAAGACATGTATGCTGTAAAAGCATCTTGACATTTAACAAACATTGACAATGTTGCTGTTTTATTGGTTTCTAGAAGGTGTTTTCATTGGTAATCTCACATCATACTACTACAGTAAATTAATGACTTTTGGTCACTTCAAATCAGTGTCAGTGAACAACCTCTTGAAAACACAGATATTGACTGTACATTTGAAGCATTTTGTACACTAAAATAAAAACACTTGCACCGCTTCATTTAACATCTGGGATTATCACATGCACAGTAAAGAAGCTTTACAAATGCGTAAAAGCAATTACTGTAGACATTTATTAAATATCACAGACAATAAATAATCAAAAAAGGAATGAGAATATAAAGAGAGGAGAGAGAATTAATGCGACCGTACAAACGAGCGTACAAAGATTAGTCACTTACTGCACAATCGACTGATCAATAAACAGTCACATACTTCAAAACAAGCAGTGATCGATCAGGTCATGTGACCCTAAAATCTGAAATATTAATACACATTCAGAGCTGCAAAGAAATCAAGATTCACAGGATGGCAAACATTTAAACTATAAATATAATCAATCAATATAATGTGCAAATCTAAAAACCTCTAACATTTTACATGTGTTTCTAGTTCAGACCGTCCACAATCAAAAACATCTGCTGTTTAATAACTACATGATTTGTCTGGAAACTATTAAAGACCGTAAACAAAATCACATCAAATAAAACAAAAAATAGCACAAAATTGACTTTAAAATCAAGTATAATTTAAATCATCATGCAGCAGAAAGTTCATCGAGTGAAGAAAAGTCTCATAAGTGCTGATATAAGTGTGTATCAATCCATGCAAACTCATCTCAGGTGTATGAAGTGCACAAACACACCAGACTGTGACAGCAGTGTGATATAGCATCAGTGAGACACACACACACACACACACACACACACACACACACACCCACCCCTCTGGCCTTCAGTACGGGATCTGGTTCTGATAATACTGGATCATGTCATACGTTTTGCTCCTGGAACAAATGAAAACACATTTCATGTAATTCCTATATTATTTATTATAAAGGTCTTTTACATGTTGATCTTTCTTTAGTGTGTAATGTTGATGTTTGAGCATGAAAAAGGTTTCAAAGTCCCTCCAGCGGGAGTTCTTCTCTATATCAGTGTCAGTGTTTCTAAACTCCTGAAACGCCTCCATTGTAGTCTTGAGTTTCTTCCGGGAACAAACTCGTCACAATATTCCTCATTATAATTAATACGCAGAATAAAGGGGTGGGGCCTGGTTGAGTTAGTTGGTAGTGTGTGAAACTGGTGGTTATGGTAAGGGGCGGGGCATTTCCCAAACACGCTCGAAGCGCTCGACTAATCACAACACACTGCTCCAGTCGACCAATCAGAGAACAGTGTGCTTTTCAGAAGGAGGGGCTTCATAAAGACAGGAAGTAAACAGAGCGTTACTGACAGACTGGGAAGAGAGGAGCCGCAACAATGGAGAATATGAAAAAATAATGCATGCAAACCTGTTCTAGTAAAGCCAGAAAACAACATCAAACTTTAAGAAAGGAAATAATAATAATGGCCTCTTTAAAGTGCCCATATTATGCTCATTTACTAGCTCATAATTTTGGGGGTTTGCTAGAATACATTTACATGATTTTAAGTTAAAAAGACATTTTTCCTCAGTCAGTTCATTGCTGCAGCATCTGTTTTCTTCTGTTGTAGTTCCTGTCTCTTTATTGTGTCATTATTGGAAGGCCATGTAATGTTTTCTTTGCATTCACAGTGAAAAAACAGCGTCGTCTCGGCATAGCGAATCACTTACCCATAATGAGTAGATGGGGTTTATGTAAATGTGTGTCATGGTGACATGGTTAAGTCACAGAAATAATGGCAGGACGACAAACGAGGAATTTCAGGAGAGTGTTTTCTGTTGGAGAGATTCACTGTCTTTGACAGAATGTGTTTACCTGCACAAACAGCTAATATTACACACTCAAGGAAAGGTCAAATCAAAAAAAGCATAAAGCCTTTTGAGCATCATGTTTAATGTCCATATCAGGGGCGTCGGACTGGGGGTAAAACCAGTACTGATTACCAGGGCCCCAAGGGGATGAAGGGCCCTTGAAAAGTCTGGAATACAGACATCCCAATTCTCCCGGAAGTTTGATAGCGTCTCCCTGATGCCCGAAAATTAGTTAAAATCTCCCGGAATCTAGAAGGCGAATGCGAGACAGAACATCTGTGCGCATAACATACATAGCGCGTGCGCAATCCAAACCCCCCCCCCCCACCCCCCCCCCGTGTCAACAATCCAAAAAGTATTTTATTTGGAACATAGGGGCCCATCAGGACTGACTATACATAGGGCCCGGGATCTTGTGCTACGCCCCTGGTCCATATACATGTAAAATATGATGAGCATATGATTTTGTTGTTTTAAATCTGAGCATTCTAGTAAAACAGACAGACAGACAGACAGACGCACACACACACACACACACACTGACCTGCTGCTCAGGAAGCAGTTCTGAATGACTTTGATGATAAAAGCCGCTGCTTCCTTCTCACTCACGCCAGGGTTAAAACGCTGCCTACAACACATGATTCACTTCAGATCCTCACAACAAACCACAACATGCATATTCTCCAGCTGTTCTCATTTCTGGAGATGTTTTAGCCATCTGTGATGATGCATTCTTATTAATTCTGCACGGATGCTACGTTCATAACAACAAATACACACTAATGTACATTGATTTGTGTTTCAAGTAAAAAAAATTAAAAATTTCTTCCATAGCTTGATTTATCAAAACATTACACTTTTCCAATATAAATCTGACTTCATATGTATGTACATAAAAACTCAAAGACATCCATCCTTTCTGTTGCTTCAAACTCACTTGAGTAGTTTAATGGTCTGACCGCGGAAGCAGGGCAACCCTGTGTCCAACATCAGCGTTACCAAGGCAACCACAGCATCCATGTACGGCCTACAGGGTAACAGAGAAATGCATTCAGTCCCTAAGTTTCTAACAGACATGTACACACACACACACACACACGTTCACACACATCTCACCTGACTGCTAGGTATCCGCGCACACACATCTCCATGAACCACTTAAAGGGCGTGGCCTCCATCTTGCCGCCCATGATCATCACCATCTCATCCGTCAGTTTGATGTCCGGCTCCCAGCCCAGATTCCCACCCGGAGAACTCTCAAACATGAAGCCGAAATCTGAGGAGCGCACACACACACACACATTAGAAACACACATGATAAACCCAGAACAGAGCGTTATGATGGTTTGAGGTCTCACCGATGTGGATGAGGTGTCCGTGTCTGTCCAGCATGATGTTCCCGTTGTGTCTGTCCTTGATCTGGAGCAGGAACAGCAGAAGACTGTACGCAGCCATACTCCTGATGAAGTTATACCTCGCCTGAGAGAGAGAGAGAGAGAGAGAGAGAGAGAGAGAGAGAGAGAGAGAGAGAGAGAGAGAGAGAGAGAGAAACTGTGTTTCTCGACTCCAAGGACCCTTCATCGTTCACAACCGGCTTTCTCATGCATCACTATCACGTCTGCAGTTAGTTTAAAATGCTGCTGCAAGGCCTTTAACCAGGACTTGGAAATATGAGAGTATAACACCTGTACTAGCATCCCTTCACTGGCTTCCAGTCAAATTTAGGATTAAGTATAAGATTTTATTATTTGTTTTTAATGGCTTAAATGGGATGGCACCAAGTTACATTAGTGAACTTCTTCAGCAACATACATCCTCTAGGCCTTTAAGATCTGTACATAGGTTTCAGTTTACCATTTCAAAGCCTCGTCTAAAATCAACAGGGCCTTCTCTATTACATCTTCTTGTTTATGGATCAGTTTACCCCTCCATGTTAGATCGTGTGCCACCCTTGATGCATTTAAATCTCTTTTAAAGACTTAAAGACTCTCTTGCATTTGATTGCAATTTAAGTTTTGTAATTGTTTCATACTTTGTTTTATGATCTTAGATTATATGTGCTGGGCTATATGTGAAGCACTTTGGCCAATGTGTGATGTATTTAAACATGCTATATAAATAAATGCGATTGATTGATTGATTGCTTTAGATAAAAGCAAATGCGTAAAATCCATAAATGTAAATGTACAACTATATTTGAAGTCTGCCTAGCCCTAAACTTTGCTTAAAAAAATATTTTAATCCATAGGCACTCCTAATGTAAAAAAAAAGTTACAATTAAAATAAATAAATCAAATTTAAAATTAAATTAAGTTTCAGAATTCCAAAAATGTTAATAGGTGTTTTTCAGTGTTGTTACCCTTTTAAACCAATGAATCTGCATGACTTTTACAGTCATTGTTTATTCACTGGATAAGAATTAAGATTTTTTAAACTTAATTTCTATTGTGGCTGATATGATATATTAGAGCTTGGCATTTTATAGAGCAATTCATATACTATTAATTTACATGACTTTTCCAGGTCTTCTTACCTTTCCAAAATGAATAAAAATAACAAAATGAATAAAAATAAAAATGCAATTATAACAAAAAATTATAACAAATTATAACAAAATACAGTTGGAAATACATTGATTTGTAGTTGTTTTAGCTCATTTTAAAGTTGTTGTTTTTTGTATGACTTAATTTCTACATTACCTGATAAAATATATTAGAGCTTGGCATTACTAAAGAAATTCGTATACAATTATTTTAATTCACATGACTTTTCTAGGTCTAGAAAACATTAAAATTAGGCTTCCCCATATTTTCCATGTTTTCCAAGACTGTAGGAATCCTGGATCAACAAAAGAACAAACAAATAAACAAATAAATAACAAAATAAATAAATGAAAAAACAACACATGAATTTTTTTTTATAGAAATTGGAAAAAACAGAAATAAAATTAAAATAAGAAATATATTAAAATAGTGAATAAATAGCTTTTTAGTAGTTTTAGCTCATTTTACAGAGTGTTTGTATGATTTTAAATCATTGTGTAGAAGTTTGCTGATGCCCTCTAGTGGACGCCGGACTCCTGATTGAGAAACACTGACATAAACAGAGTAACAAGTAACTCGGTAACAATAAGAGATATGAGGCTTTTCTCACCTTCTGGAAGGCCAGAGTGGATTCGTCTCCGTACTGGTTACGGAAATAATCGTACATCCCGAAATCCGTCTGTCGTCCCAGCTGATCTCTGGACTTACAGTCTGGGATGCACTCGATAACGCCACACTGCGGGACAAACACAGGAGTCAGGACTGTTACACTAAAAACTAAACTGCTGGTGTCTCACTACTAGCCAACTGGAAACAAGAGCATCACACCTGCGGATTGAGCTTTGGTGAAAGTCATTTCTCTCTCGTTCACTCTCACATACTGTAAATCACATCAGGAGCAGCAAACAAACAAACAATCGTAATAAAGGGAATTAATATGCAATACAGGGAGTGAGATGTGTGTGTTTGTCCCTTCAGGTAATGATCTACAATCAATAAACAGACTGTTCGGAGGTCTTATTTTATTAGTCGTGCAAGTTTAGCCATATAAAGATGGTCAGTTACACAATCACATGGATGACAGATGTGTTTGCAGTGGGACTGGTTTAGACCAGAACAGAACAGGACTACAGATCTGCAGTTCTTCACTACTGTATGAATCCGAAGTATTACCAATGTAATAAATCTGCAACTGAAAATCAGTGGGAAAAAAGACTGGTGTGATGCCAGCTGGCAAAACTCATTCTCATTCAAAATAATTTTTCAAAAATTAATTTATTCATTTTAATACTAAAGATTAAAAAAAAAAGAAGTAAATAAAAATTACATTTAAATAAATAAAAATAAAAAAATTTTTATTAAAATAATTAAATTTTATTTTATATTTAAATAAATAAAAATAACAATAAATAAAATGAAATAAAATAATAAAAATAACTCACCCCAGGTGCCGTCGCTACCACCCTATACGGAAACACAAACAGGTCGAGTCCCACCAGCTGGAAAATGTTCTTGAACAGACCGATGATCTGCAAAGCCAACATGTCCTGGACGGAGGAAAGAAAGAAATATATCTGAACCACTAAACCAAACTTTTCTACTTAAATATGTTACACCTGATAAACGTGATTTAAACAATGAATTTGTTAATAATTTCTAAAAATCTACAGTTTAAATCTGTTGACTTATATTACACACACGTTTCTGTTCTGTTTATTTGTGCTTTGGCAACATTGTAACACAGTCATGCCAATAAAGCAATTTAAATTAGAAAAAGAAAGAGTTATGGGTTTTAACAGGTATTACATATGAATTGGATGCAACAGATTTAACAAAAAATGCAAATGTTCAATAAACAGACCTTTGTTAACATTCATACACTAACAGGGGAATTAACTATAATAGTTTGTGAAATAATGTATTAGTGTATAATGATGATGTGCGTCACAGGTGTGAATACTGTATATATCAGCTACAGTATTTTACTACGGCTTTGAGTCGTTGGCTCATCCAATCAAATTTCATAGCTGAAATGTAAACTAATAAGTACATAAACAGGGTGTCTACAGATATAAACAAGTTAAATTTAAGACTTTTTAAAACCTTTTTAATGCCACTTTGAATGAAATTTAAGACCAAACCTGTGATGGAAATACATTATATTACATACATATATGTAATATTTAATGTTTAACTTAAGTAATTTAATATAAACTACTTTACTTGAACTAAAATCAATGTAACATTTGCAGTCGTCAGAATATTCAGCAAAATAGCTCCCGTCATGTTATGTAACTTAACTATATCATATGTTATAAATAAAAAACTCAACATGTAGAATTTTTACCTCAGTATGTTTCTTCTGTGAGTTTTTTTATGTGTGCTGTTATGCTCATTAGTTTTGATTTCTCACTATAAAATCTCTCACAGAGACGGGCAGCCCGAGTCTCAACAGCGCTACCAGAAATACATTATCAATCGCTGTTTATGTAATAAAATCAGAATCATTCTCACGATTCGATGCTTCACTGGTTATTTGACGGACATTGGGTCCATCAGACCGGAGAAATTTTAGCGGTAATGTGACCAGAAATATTTAAGACCCATCGAGTCTGAATTTAAGACATTTTAAGACTTTTTAAGGACCCGCGGCCACCCTGATAAAGGACAGCAAAAACAAAGCACATGAGATGTCAATGTAAAACTCTGATACCTGTCTGCAGTCGTCTCCTACTTTAAAGATGGCCGCCTGCCAGCAGATCTTCTGTGCATCTTCTCCACTTTGAGCTTCACCCAGTGAGTCCGAGCGACACAATAAACCTACAAACACACACGAGTGTAAGAGCGTGTCATCATACTTCATGTGTTGGCGTGATTGAAAAGCACCATTATCCCTCAGACTTTCATCTTAAATTTCTAAAATTACTATTTATTAATATTATTATAATACAGCACAGACAATTAAAATAATTGAGCAAAATCATTCACATTCAATGGCTGCATAATTGCTAACAATGATGTCATTGTAATATTTGTACACTGTGATTAGTCATCTACAGTATCGGGTCTCGGCCCACAAGGGGGCGTTAGCGAGCTCTTAGGGGGGGTCGCGTCATATTTTGAAAAGTGTTGAACAGTGAGCATTAAAGCAGCAGTCCGTAACGTTTTTAGTGTTTAAAATTTACTAAATTTATATAATGAGCGAGTACATCATGAATCCATTTTCCAAAGCGTGTTTTTGTCTTATCCTGATTCACTATGGTACACCTTTAATAAGTGTTTATTGGGACTATTTTACACTGGTTCGGGTCGCACCGCTGCGGTGTAGCCCAGTGACTCGTCATAGACATAAACAGAGAGAAGTAGCTCTGGCTACAATGTTCTTCCGCAAGACGCTTTATTCTGTTAATAAACGCATCTTTATTAATCGCTAGAGTGCCAAACGTTACGGACTGCAGCTTTAACTAGAACGATCATACTACAGACTGACCCTTGAGGATGATATGCGTCTTGCCCTGTCTAAAATCTCTCCACGCATTGACCAAATTACTCACTGCCAGCAACAATCCTCACACTGATTGATAAAGCCTCACAAATAACATGCAAGTATTGAGGTCCCAGACACAAGTCATTTTGTAATAGCCTATATTCATTCCTTTTTTTCTACACACAGTGTGAATACTGATATTTTTGTTATTGCATTTCAAGTTGGGCCAATTAATGGGCTACTCCTAGGCTTACGTTTTAAATTACAAACGGCCTACTGATGTTTTTGTTATGGTATTTTCAATATTATACGCTATTATTTGTGCATAAACATGTCTGGTTATAGTAATAAACATACTGTTTGTCTAAAAACAAAACATTTTGTCATCCTTGCTGCAAGCTTACAAGAGTGACAATATCATTAAATGTGAAGGGGGGCCCTAAAATATTTTCTTGGGAAAAAGGGGGTCTCAGACAAAAAAAGGTTGGGAACCACCGATCTACAGTACTTGCCAGCCAGCAGAAGTATGGCTATTTGCTTCAGGAATGAAATAATTATGTTTGTGCCCTAATGATTTGCATACCTTCTTTCTCGAGTTCACTCACTCCACAACGTTTCACCTTGAATTTGGCCAGATACGGCGCTTTAGCGGCACTGAGAGGGAAAACACACAGTCACGTGATTTTTACCCCATCAAACACACACAATGCTTTTATAGATGCTGTATGACAGTGTTCAAGTGCACCTATTATGCTTTTGAAAGCTGCCGTCGGCAACATTTTTTTGATCATATTCAGTGAAATCGACACTATAATCTGACAGAACAACATAAATAAAGTGGTTTTAGAAAAAAAACGAGCTTCTAACTCCACCTGGAGCGTGTTATTTGTTTTGGAAAAATCCACCAGTCCCGGATCATCGGGTCCAATCAGCGCAGGGGGGTGTGAGATCTGACTGTCAATCACAGGTCGTGTACACGCCACCCTTCGCGCATGTTACAATCACATGCACACGCCTGAAGTTCGCGCAGTAAGGAAGAGTGATGGCGGAAAAGATTCCAATTCCTCGGTTACCCTCAAGAGCTAGGAGGTCAAAAATAACACAGGAAAAGAGAACACCTGCTGAAAAGAAAGAAGTAAAGAAAGAAAGCGACCGTGCCCGTAAATAAACCAGGATCAACATCGGATGGTCATTTGAAAGGTGGAGATTACGTGATTTAATTGGGTTCAAGCTGGATGCAGAGCTTGCAACATTTCTTCTCGACAGGTAATTGTGCTTTATCAACCAGTTACTTTATTTCTTAGTGTTATGTTAGTAATCTAAGTATGTTTGCCCAAATGTGTTGGTATGTATAGCTAACGTTAGCACTTGTTGGGCAGGTTCGTTTGTTTGCACTGAAATCCGTGTGAACGTAACGTTAGGTGGATAAACATTTCCAGATGAAGGGATAAAATTCGGCTTTTTGGAAGAATCATTGCTACTCTATCTTTCTTACGAGAGTAAGAACAGTAGTAAAGCTACTGTTATTGTATGTGCAATCTGACTAACGTTAGCTCTGTTATATAAGCAATAGAACAATGTACCTTGACCATGTCTGCCGCATACATACAGCAATAATAGCGTTTCAGACAGACGATGGTGTTTATTTACGTTTAATTGGTGGGTAATCCATTTCGTAACAATCTTCTCCAAAATAACAAAACAACAATAACAAAATACTCCATGGTGTTGATGGATGCTAATGAGACGGGCGTGTTCACAGAATATCTGGTGCACACGCACTGAGAGCACGAACTCGGTGGGAGGGTATTCGTTGATAGTGGGGGAGGGGCATGAGAGTTGTAAACATTCAAAATTTTGCCTAAGTCCACTCAATCTGCCAGACTTGCCGACTGGAGCTTTAAGATATTATCTTTATGCAGTGCAGATAAATAGAGTTTGTCTCCTAAGAGAAAGAAGTGATTCTGAACTCATTTGCATAATGCCAGCCTCAGGTCTTGATTGGCTAAACAGCGTCTCTTAGCCCCGCCCTCAAACACTGTAGTTTATCTGAGACTGGAAGAGTTTGGTTCGTGTTGTTCAGGTCGAGAAGTAAAAGTAATTCCACTTTGCATGCGCTTCCAAATGCTGAGATTGATAAACCGACACCATCGTTACTGTTTCTATCACTGAGTATCAAGTGCTGAGGAAGATCCGGAGCTGAAGTTCAGATATGCTAATAAGTGTTTGGTTTCCGACCAATCACAACAGACTGGGCCGTCTGACCAATCAGAGCAGAGCAGCTCTCAGAGCGGCGGGGTTTAGAGAAACAATCATTGATCAAACAATTTCAGACACTGAGAAAAGAGCTGATGCTGCAATGGATATTATAAGAAAATTAAAGTGTTTTTTTACCTTGGATGCATGTAAACATACTGTTAGAGACGCCAAAACAAAACTAAGAACTTAAAATAGCATAATAAGGGCACTTTCAGTGGGGATTGTACCTATGCATTGGCGTTCCAGATTTGTAGTCAATGTCTAGGACTATGGCCTCAGGGTTACTGGGCAGATAACAGCCTGAGAAACATCAAATTAACGGTTTTGTAACTAGAAGTGGTTGTAATATCAGCCAAGAACAAAGAGTGATCTGATAATGAAGAGATTGAAACCTGGCTGGACTTTGATATCAGACAGCGCTCGCAGACACGCTCTCTTCCGCTCGTCTCCTTTAGGAATGGGCCTGAAATATGAGCAGAGAAACAGAGAAGATCTCAGCTTCAAACATGAGCTAAGAATGGAGGATTAACACCATCTCGAGACAGGAGGAGGAGCAGGGGCGTTCAGTGATGGTAGACATGCTTTCAAAATCAAAAGCTTTGGTGTATATTACTACAGGATAGAAAATTGTCTTTATTCAAAGTTTTAACAAACCAACACAAGCAACAATTACCAAATAAAAATACATAAATCCCACACAACTAATAGAATTAATCTTAAAGTCCTATTTAACCCTTGTACTGTTGAAAATTAAGTTAACTTGGTGTTCCTGGTCAAAAATGACTGGCCAACAGAAAAGTCTCTCATTATGCTATATTAATCACCAAATGTTGGATTCAATCGTTTTATCAATTTGTGTTCTTTCAGTTACCATAGGTTATATATTTATTTTTTGTAACTGATAAAAAAAGTTGACAAAAAGATTGAATCCTACATTTGGTGATAATATAGCATAACGAGAGACTTAATATTTTGCCAAATGAGAAGTTTATCTATGTATCATTTTTTACTCTTTTAATTCCTTTTATAACGGTTTTAATTTTCCTTGCTTTTATTTTGCGATTATATTAATTCCTTTCTGTGTAAAGCACTTTGAATTACCAAAGTGTATGAAATGTGCTAAATAAATAAACTTGCAAACAATTTTCTGTAGGCCAGTGATTTTTGACCCCGAACACCACAAGTGTAACAAGGTGGGGAACATCCAAAAAAAGCATGAAAATTATCCACAATTTTTTTTTTGGAAAGTTGTTAAGCCCTCTGTGAGCAAAGTCAGTAAGTTTTATTCCAATGTGATAACATTAACTAGCATTTTGGGGAAAAGAGTCAAAATGACCGGAACACAGACAGAAACTAACGGCAGGTTTTTATTACTTTATAATGGCTGAGACGTTGGTGATCTTGTTGAAGAAGTCAAACTCGCGCTGGTAGAAGTCTTTAGCTGGACCCGAGAGAGACCCGATGATCTCTTCCACCAAATGCTCCAGAAGCTCCCCGATGTCCGCTAGGAAACACACAGAATAACATCACTGACGAGCTCTTCACATCGAGCTGATGTTCGGAAGAGGACTTACGGTCCTTCTGGTGTCCCTCCTCGTCGGTGTAGATGTTGGTCTTCATGTTCCAGATGAACTGATGTGCCAGAAGCTGAGACTTCTGTGCCGCCCACAGGATGTATTCTCTCACGTACCCCATCTACACACACACACACACACACACACACACACACACACACACACACACACACACACACACACACAATATTACCAGAGCAATCAACAAGTCAGGGAGAGAAAATGGGGAATGCAATATATGGCCTGCATATACAACATATTTATAATTTTCCAAAATATTAAAATGATGCATGCAACTTGATTTATACCTTTACAAATCTAACTTAGCACATGCAAATTAATTTTTTATTTGTATGAATGTGGAATGTGGAATCTATGTGGTTTCTTTCTTTCTGTAGAATGGACATGAAAGACAAGAGACCAAACCTGTTTTCTGGATGTCGCTGCACGGTTTGTTTTACAGGACACCTTCACTGAACTCTTTCGTCGGCTCTGATGGACAGAGAGCTTTTGCTCGGAGAGATTCGACGGCAGCGGATCTCGAAACAAAACCCTGGCGATCAGACCGTACAGAACCGAAGCCATGACGAGAGGAACGACATAAAACAAGGTGAAGTCCAGGAAGTAGATGGGCATATAGAGGTTCCTGGACACCCGATAGCCACACCGGACCACGACGCCGTTCCCATAAACCGTCTCATTCGTGTCCACCAGGAAAAAAACCACATGATGCAGTACAGAGACGTGAAGATCCAAACGCAGGCGATGATCTTCTTGGCTCGTGACACGGTGCAGATGAACTGGGCTTTGATGGAGTGGCAGATGGCAATGTAGCGCCAGACTCACCAGGTAACAGTTAGTTGCAGTCATCATGTGCTTGCTACGGATCACCACTAAAACCACCATGGCGTTCCCGGCGATTCCCACTCCGCAGATCAGCAGAGACAGAGAGATGGTGACCGCCTGAACCTCCAGCGAGTTCTCCGGCATCGTGGAGTTTCTGTCGGGATGTGTCGAGGTGCTGTTATCCTTCGTGGTGTTCCCCATTTCAGCATTCACTCGTCTCAACAAAATGCAGGAGAAGGTTTGAGAAAAGTGAGATTAAGTGCACACGTTTGAGAAGATATGCATGAAAGTCACTCACGGAGATGCTGGATGATCCGGTGAGAAAACGAGGTGACTTCTTCTCCAGAGATTTGCAGCATCTACTGAGAAAACAAGCCTCTGTCTTCTTCTCTTCTCTCCTCCTCCTCTTTCACTCACTACCAATGAATCCCTCTCCTCTCTCTCTCCTGATTCTCGTCTAAAGCTTTGTGCTCGGTTATAAATAGTTAGTTAAATGCATATTTAAAGGGGGCCTATTATGCAAAATTCACTTTTATGAGGTGTTTGTACACAGATGTGTGTCCACAGTGTGTAAACAACCAGCCTATAATGGTAAAAATCCACCCACTCCTTTTTTTATAATCCCATGAAATAAATGTCATTAATGAAGGATATGTGCCGAAGAAAGTCATTTAAGATTTATATACTTGCACAAATTTTTTTACGCCGGACTGCTTCACAAACACTGGATTTGCAGAAAAGTTCTTTCTGAAAGATTTTTAGATTAACATGATGGTGCATGCTAGTCAATGATTCTAGTCAACTTAACCATAGACAGTAAAAGAAATGGACACAGCGACCCCATTGATTTCAACGGAGAAGACTGAAGCCTGATTATTGCACTTCCTGCCTGAAGGCTGAGCGACTGTGCAGGCTCAAACTGAGCTTGACGACAGTCTGACAGTTATAATAATAATAATAATTTGTTACATTTATATAGCGCTTTTTCTGGGACCTCAAAGCGCTTTACATAGAAGGGGGAATCTCCTCAACCACCACCAATGTGCAGCTCCACCTGGATGATGCGACGGCAGACATATTGCGCCAGAACGCCCACCACACACCAGCTTACTCGTGGAGAGGAGACAGTGATGAAGCCAATCAGTATATATTGGGATAATTAGGAGGCCATGACGGACAGAGGCCAAGGGGCAAATTTGGCCAGGATGCCGGGGTTACACCCCTACTCTTTATCAAAGGACATCCTGGGATTTTTTATGACCACAGAGAGTCAGGACCTCAGATTAACGTCTCATCCGAAGGACGGTTGTAAATCTTCTATTAGCTGTGCCAAGACAAATCTGAATCACCTAATTCCTCAAAAACGTTGTTGAAATATTTTGTCCCGTTGCTTTTATGGACTCTCTATCTATGGGCTTCTCCCTTGACTTTATGCCTCTATGTCCCCCCGATTGCCTCATAGACAGTAAAAGATTGCCTGCGAGCTTCTCCTCCTGTCTATACGGTAATGTCTCTATTGTGAGACAGAAAGTCGCGTGGTTATGACGCAATCGTTAGCCTATTTTTACAAAAACGGCTTCTATGGGGCCATAACGTAAGACACAAAGTAATGGAGCCTTTTATACATTGTCGTGTTTCTTTAGAAATAAATAATGGACAAATTAAGTCTTTGGACGCCTCAGATGTAAAGTTATTCGCTGTCAAAGTGACGCCAAAATGAATGGTCAATGGAAGTCAATGGAATGCTAACAGCAGGTGAAGTTCTGCTACAATGGCGGCTCCCGCGAGGACTTCAACTTCCGGCTGATGGATTACACCCTTGAACTTAACTCCACAACAACTACATAAATTTATCCACTAACCATTCAGAAATGCCCAGTTGCTTTCTAAAAGTTCTTTTTCCTAAAAAATGTCTTTTTGAGTCTTTCCATCAGTGTCTGACTACGATTCGAACATGTAAAGTTAAACACCGCTACTGACAATTTCTGACATTTTGGCTGCGTGAGATTCTCCAGTTTTGTTGTTGTGATGAAAGTGATGAAACACCTTTAAACAACGTGAGACCAGGTGTAACAATATAAATATACATAATATACATAAATCAGCAGCTAATAAAGCTAAAATTGGATAAGCCCATCAGAAAAGATTATTTATTTATTTAAAAGAAATGGGCTGGTCTAAGACAGCTATAGTCACTTTTCTGCTCTACAGAAGAAAAAAAGGTTCTTTTTACTTAATTTTCTGCCAGGAATTCCCTTTAACTTAATACAAGAAGTTTCAAAAGATGGGTAAAACACCTGTTCAAATCAATAAGGAAAATTATTTTATAATACTGTACATTGGGTCCAATTTTTTGTAAAGTATATGAGATTTGAAATCTGTCATATTTTCTCATGATCGCTCAGTTTTGGATGCAGCTGTTTTTGAGCCAATCACCTGAGCTATAAATGTCATGTGACTAATGACTCGAGCTGCAGGAAAACGACATCATGATTGGCTGATGACATCACTAGAACACAGACGGTCTCAAACCCTAGTGACTATCCTGAGCTGTGTAGTTTAAGACAATATACAGGACAAAAGATAAGACTTAAAGAATGTATTATTGGGTTTTAATCATGATTAATTGATTCCTCAATGTTAAATTTTCAATGACAGGAAGATTACCGAGGTAAACCAGGAAGCAAACTAGTCAAGAGTACACAGATCTAATAAAGACAAGACTCCCTCAGAACTGGAAAGACTTCAAATGTAAATGACGAATGTTAGTCTGTAGATCCTCTGATATGAGACCCAGATCTCAACTCTGATGACCAGCTGATCTCCAGTCTGATATAAAACACTGCAGGATAAACAATCTTTAAATGTAGTAGATTCATCCAGCCTCAAGAGGGAGCCATCTCACTTCTAGTACTTGGAAAAACTCATTTAGCAAAACATGTTACAGCTACCCAACCCAACTAACTTACTGGAAGGGTTTCAAGAATAAAGTATAAGGCTTGTACACATAAATGACAAATCGCAATGAGATTAAATCTGACTCTCACCCCTGGTTTCACAGACAAGGCTTAAGATAGTCCCAGACTAAAATGTATGTTTGAGCTGTTTTAACTGAAAGCAATATATCTTATATGTCAGTGCCATTGTTTAGTCTCAAGATGCACACCAGTAATGTTATTTTCTAAGGCATGTTTATAAAAGCTTCTTAAATGTCTTAATTGAACTAAGGTCTGATCCTGGCTTAATCTAAACCCGGTCTGTGAAACCAGGCCTCAGATTATTGTGCTGATGTGGTTGGAATGACTCATGGTTGGCTGATCTTAGCTGGTTTAAGCTGGTCTTTGCTGGTTTAAGCTGGTCTTTGCTGGTTTCTGCACTGATTTGAGTGTTTCTGGTACTTTATAATGGCTGAGATATTGATGATGCTGAAATCATGCAGGTAGAAATAATGTCCCTCATCACTAAAGCAGAAACAACACACACACCTCATTCATACATTCAAATCAGGGACTGCAGATGAAATTTAGCTCTGTTCACTGCAAAAAATGCTATTCTTACTTGGTATTTTTGTCTTGTTCCCAGTCAAAATATCTAAAAATTCTTAAATCAAGATGCATTTTCTATATAAGAAAAATGACAATATATTTAGTCTTGTTTCCTGGGAAAAGCCATTTAGCCATTTACAAGAAATTGCTAAAGATGCATCTTTTTCGCCAAACATTTGACTCAATAATACTAACACTTTCTATTCTGTATCTATTATGAATATAGGTTGTGCTGGAATAACTGGGACTGATCACGACATTTTCATATTGTTGCATATGGTTGGTTTGACTGCTTCTATTGCTCTCTTCATTTGTAGTCGCTTTGGATAAAAGCTTCTGCTAAATTATTAAATGTAAATGTCAAATATCTTGTCAACTAACAATATTAATCTTTTCATGAGGAAATATTTCTCATTTAGCCTACCTTTGTTATCATCTGTTTGACGAATGGGAGCGTTAACACAGATCCTGTCAAAATTATGAAAACATGCCTCTGGTTCAGGACTCATTACAGTATTTTTCCATGGAATGTTTGAAAAGCCTAAAGTAAAATAAGGACACTAGCAGGATTAAACTTGTGTTTCGTATGAAGTGCTTGTGTTAAAACAGGCTGGATTGTCTGTTTACTGATATAAAACACTGGTTAGTGTGACTGGGCTGGAAAGTGGATATTTTTGTACTGGGATCTTAGGGGAATTCATAAAGATATTGATATTGATGGCTGCAACACACTACAAAAAAGTTGGAACAGAGGCAAAATAAAAGTGCAAAGATTATAAAGGTTAGATTATTCAACTCTTTTGAAACAGTCCACAATGAGTAGGTGAATTGGTAATAGGGGAGGGTAACATGTATCATGTGAAAAAGGAGCTTCTCAGTCTTTGCAAGCAAAGATGGGTCATTGCTCACCACGTTGTGCCAAATATCATGAGATAATTGTCAAACAATTCAGAAATCACATTTCTCAATGCAAGATTACAAAGAATTTATGTTTTCACCATCTACCACACATAATATTATGAAAAGATTCTGGGAATCCAGAGAAACCTCAGTCTGTGTTGGGTAAGGCAGTAGACCTCTGTTGAATGTGCGTGACCTTTGAGCCCTCAGATGGCATTGCATGAGAAACCATCATGCTACTCTGTTAAATACAGCCACATGTGCTCATCAGGAGTACTAGAAAACTATTTTCACTGAACACAGTCTGACGCTGCATCAAGAAATGCCACTTGAATCTCTGTTACACAAGGAGAAAGCTTTACATCAGTTCTATGTGGAGATGCCGGCGAGTTCTCTGGGCCTGAGCTCATCTCAGATGGTCTAGAAGACAGTGGAAATGTGTGCTGTGGTCAGATGAGTCCATGTTTCAGCTTGTTTAGGGGAAAAACAGACATCGAGTTCTCAGTCCCAAAGACGAAAGGGACCAACCAGACTTTCACCAGCGACAGGTGCAAAAGCAAACATCTGTGCTGGTATTGAGGTGCATCATTGCAAACGGTATGGGTAACTTGCATTTGTGTGAAGGTACCATTGACATGACATAAACTGCCATCAAGATGACATCTTTCCTGGTAAGCAAGACAATGCCAGGCCTCATTCTGCACATGCTAAAACTGAGTGGTTTCTAGACACTCTACACATAGAAGGGATGAGCCTCTGCAGTCCAGACCTGTCTCTTATTGAAAATGTTTGACCATCATGAAAAGGAGAATCGGACAGTGACGACCACAGACAGTTGAGTAGATGTCTTATCAAACAAGATTAGGCAAAAAATCAAAGCAAGGAATGCAATAGAAGTGCTGGACAGGGTGTAAAATCTCGGTGCTCTTTGGTTGTGTGGGATAATTCAGCTAAAAAAAAAAAACAAAGATCCTCCAAGGCACTCGAATTGTGTTGACAAAAGTTAAAAAGCCTTTATTTACTCATGGCTTTAAGCATTTAAAATTGGTGACAGGTACACCTACGCGTTGCTTTCATCAGGGTGTGTATAGGTGCGGCTTTACGTCAGGCACATTTTTGTAACAAAGAAGGTACAAACTCTTGTCACTGGGCGGTACCTTTTACTGGTACAAAACTGTACCTTAATATAAGAGAACAAATTTGTACCATTCCAGTTTGTACCTTAAAGGACAAGGAGGGACCTTAAAATGTACCTTTTGTTTTTTAAAACTTGTTGGTAGGCTACAACAATATTGTACCTTTATCAAAGGTACAAATTTGATCCTTTAAGGTACCACCCCAGTGACAAGCCCTTTCGTACCTTAACTGTGTCAAATATGTTCCTTCGAGAACTATTAAAGGCTGTTTTCCTATTGAATAACATACACATTCAACAACTGAATCCAAAAGGCATCGATTTAATGAGTACTGTAAATACATATCAAATACATATGAACGTTTGAATACTTTTGTTCCAACTTACAGTAAAATATTTCTTTGTAAATAAATCAAAAACTTCACAATAAAAACTTCACAAAATTAACAGAATATCACTTCTTTAAAAAGATTTGAAAGAATTAAAAATGCAATTACACTAAAATGTTACAGTACAAAAAATATATTTTCTCATCTACAACAAAGCTAGACTTGTTTTTTTCCCCCATTTTCACACAATACCCTTGCATTTATTTAACTTTTTTTTTTTTTAAAACACCATCCTCTACTACCCCAACTGCTCGGCAGTTTCAGATCCCTCCATTTTTACACGGCTGAAGATTCTCCTCTCACTGAAGACACGTCCAGTCAAGACGTTCCCAAAATCTGCACAGTGTTGTGATTAGGGATGGGAATTGATACGATTTTATCAATATCAATGCCACTGACGATTCTGCTTATCGATCCGATTCTTTAACGATTCTCTTATCGATTCCTTATAGCACTGTGTGGAAAATAGTCATATGCTTTTTCAGCAAAAAACAAAAAAAGTGTTTTTATTTGTTTTTAAGCTTACCCTTGAGTAAGCAAACTGTACTTTTTATGTAATAAATGGAACCTTATTGTAAAGTGTTACCGATTATTTATACACCGATTCAGATGTCTGGTGAATTCAGTGTTGGAAAGATCTGTCGTTTTAACCATTAATCGATTCAACTGAGTCATTAGTTCGCGACTTGGACGTGTCATGTGCGTTGTGTGATTATCCCAGCAGTTAGGACATGGACATCCCACAAGATTTGTGTCAACAAAGAAAACATTTCATCACTGGATCGTTTTTAGTTTTTTTTCGTTTATTTAAAGGCAGTGTTGCAGGGTTAATTTTTCAACGAATTTGTGCAATTTGCTTGTTGGTAATAAACATTTAAACTGTTATCCATTGTATTTGATGTTGTTGGGTATCACAAAACGGAATATAATACGAAAAAGTAGGTACTATCTTACAGCGGTTTGCAATGATTCTCCTTTCCCCCACAATGCATTGCATTACGTCACCTTGGGGAGAGAATTTACCAAAGCCTGCCTTGAGAGCATTGGGAGTGACTAGAGAGACGAATAGTAGACGAAAGTAAGATAGATAGATAGATAGATAGATAGATAGATAGATAGATAGATAGATAGATAAATAGATTTTCACATTTTCACCGGAGGAAGAGATAAACGCTTAGAAACGCCCATATAGCTAGCATCAGTATTAATACATCAGAGGTGGTGAGTGCCCTCAAAAGGACGAAAAAGAACACAGCTCCAGGGCCAGATGACATCTGTGGGCGGACCCTCTGGCACTGTGCTGAGCAGCTGGGAGGTGTGTTCCAGCATCTGTTCTAGGGCTCTTTGAACAGCGGCACAGTCCCCGCAATGTGGAAAAACTCAATAGTGATCCCCATCCCTAAGAAGGGCACCGCCAGGGTCCTGAATGACCTTAAACCAGTCGCTCTTACCTCCCTGGTCATGAAGGCCATGGAGAGGATCATCAAGGAGCACATCACCAAGGCAACTAGTTCGATGATGGATCCATTGCAGTTTGCTTATCAGGCTGGCAGGGGTGTCGATGATGCAAAAATATTCATCTTAAACATCATCCACAAGCACCTGGAAATACCAAACACCTCAGCCTCAGACTTCTTTTTGTAGACTTCTCATCAGCATTTAATACAATGCAGCCACATATTTTGGCAGAGAAGCTCATCACAAGCTTCCACCTCAACCACCAACTCATCCTGTGGATTATAGATTTCCTCACCAACAGATCACAGAGGGTATTGGTGAACCACACCTTATCCGACAACCTCCTCACCTCCACGGGTTCTCCACAAGGCTGTGTCCTCTCTCCACTGCTTTTCATTCTCTACACTGATGATTGTAGATCCATCCAGCCAAACTGTCATTGTGTGAAATTTGCTGATGACACAGTCCTCTTGTCTCTGCTTTCCAGTAATACACAACATCACAGCCCAGCCCTGCAGGACTTCTGAGTTTGGTGCGAAAAGTCTTGTCTTGAGCTGAACATAGATAAAACCAAGGACATGATTGTTACCTTCTCACCCAAACAGAGACAATTAGCAGAGGCTGTCACCACTATCATCCAGCAGGAGCCAGTGGAAATAGTGGAGACATATAAATACCTGGGATCGACTTTTGACAATTTGCTAAGGTTTTATTTATTTATAATATTCAAAACACTGTAAATATGTTCATAATCTGTAAATCTGGAAATGTCTATTCTGACTAAACCCAACTGTGATACTTTTATTCTCATATATTTATATTTTTATTCTTTATTCTTATAATTTGTAGTATTATGTTTCTTGTTGTATTTGTATATGTCCACTGGAAGCCTCAGTACCAAAACAAATTCCTTGTGTGTGCAAGCACACTTGGCAATAAAGCTCTTTCTGATTCTGATTCTGATTCCACTAACACAGAGGAGATCCTTAAAAAGTGTCATCAGAGACAATATCTACTTAGGAAGTTGAAGTCATTTGGGGTTAACAAAGTCATTCTTAACACATTCTATTATGCTTTTATTGAAAATGTAATAACCTTTTCATTCATTAGCTGGTTTCACTCCATCACTCTGCAAAACAGGAACCGCCTGTTGAGTGTGGTTAAGGTCTGTTCAAAAATCATTGACCAGCCGGTCCGAACTCTCACTGCCTTATGTGACCAACAGACTGTAAAGGTGGCACGCAGGATTATTAATGACCCCTCTCACATTCTGTTTTCGGAGTTTGAATGGCTACCCTCGGTATGTAGACTCCGTTGTACGCTTTGTCGGACACGGAGGAGGAAAGCAACCTTCATCCCGAGGGCTGTCCAGCTTATGAACGTTAGTAGGTACAAATGATTTCTATCTGCTTTTTTTTTCTTTTCTTTTTTTCTTTTTTTCCGCATTTTGATTAATTTTTGATTTATGTATAATGATATGTGGTATGTAGTGTGTGGTTGTGCAGTGTGCCGGTGTAAGCTACTGTAATGTGCCCTTCAAATTTCCCCCTGGGGACAAATAAAGTGCTTTGAACTGAATTGAATTGAATTGATGCCTTCTTTTTCTAGATGACAAAGACAAAGTTTACCAGTACTACGAGACTATGACAAAGGTTACCAGTACTTATCTGAACTAACGTCATGATCACTGCCACTAGATATAAAGAAAACGTTGATTTTTCACTCTGTGCTATTCAATGACAGTAAAAAAAAAAAAGTGTCGTTATTGTGCACTGCTGCTCGTAGACTAGCTCCAGTGCTCATTGCTGCGTTTCTAAATGATAGCAACTCACCAGGACACTTCACCAATTCTCCACTCATTCTCCTCGGACCATGCATTAATTGGCTTTGACGGCCATCAGTTCTTGGCAATTCCTCATTTGCCCTCTCACGTCTGGCAGGTTCGAAATTATACGGCTGCAGGCCATCATACATGTTGGCTCTTGCCACCTCTTCCTCGCCCCAGTCAGTCGCCATAGGCATAGTGGCTACCTTTCCTCCACTTCTCCTCAACGTGACGTCATCACCATATTGAGTAAAAAAAAAAACGTTAATACCAAAAACGTAAAAAACTGGTCTTTAAGACCACACACACACACACACCTGCTAAAACTGTTGTTAAAAAAACTGATGTAAAAAAGAAAGAAAAATAAATAAAATCAGAACTTTTGCACCTTTAATCTACTACTACTAGTAGTAGTATCTGGTGGATTTTGTAGGCAGGTTAAGACTGCATTTTTTAATATGTACTGTAAAGGAATACCAATGTTTTGTTTAATAATATATAATAATAATAATAGCATGAATATTTCAATGTTGCATTTTGCAGATAGTTTAAGACTACTTTAAGGGAATACTAATATTTTCATAATACTAAAATTAGTTTTAAAAGCTATTACAGTAATGAAAATATGATATGTTTTGGTAAGTTTATGATGTAATACATTTCTCAAAATGTAAAAATTTTTATTACATTATGAGCTCAGGATTTTATTACGTTTTGGGAATTATTACAGTATGAACATTTTATTACGACCATTATGAGTTGCTACAAGTAGGCTAATAATATATAAATAATTTGCATTTTTTTTAAATTGACAGATTTTTACTATTTAATTATTCACAGTTATATAAATGCTTATATTATATTGACATATAATATATGCATTATAAATATGAGAATAAGATGGGCAAATGCAACATATGTAGGCTACCGGTATTCACTTCACCTATACCCAGTGAATAATATGTTATCTGTATAATTTTGTATTTACCTCATTCATTTCAGTACAGTATAGACTACTATGAACAGAATATAATATATACTAATACTACAATGCGGGCAGAATCCACCACACGAGCAGCATTTCTGTGTTTTTTTGTGCTGCATGCTTCCATGCACTCTCCTCGATATTCTTTTGTTTGTTTTTAACTCTCTGTCTGAGGGTTAAACTAGCAAAACATGTTTTGCAGCTGGCATTGTTGAGTGCCTGGCAGTGGAGACATGTTTTCTGTTTTAGTTTTGTCATTTTGCTCTAAAAGAAAAAAACAAACAAATTACAATGCAAACAAAACAAGTGCAGGCAACTGCTACAGTTTAAAACATGTTAAGCTCTTAACCCATTAACAGACCTCTCAATCATTTGCTAGAGCACAATTTGAGTTTTCTACCTGACTTCTGTTTTCTGTTTGGATGCTACAATAGGAGAAGGTGTAGTGGTGTGGACAGAAAATTAGATAATAATTAGATATACTATCACTGATTGTTCATTGCATAACAGCTGTAATGCAATGAACAATCAGTGGCAGACAGGATCATGGGAAGTGTAGTGAGAATGCATAGACACCGTGAAAACTGAGGACCTCTAGTGTTTAACCCAGGGAACAACCAGACACTGTGACATTTAGGCTACCACAAAAGATAATAAGAGAAACTACTACTGGCTTCTCTCTCAGTTACAACAATCGTCCAAAATCAGAGAGAGAAGGAAATCCAGGTCAATTTTATCTGTATGAAAAGTCATCAATGATCTGCAGGAGACCTGACATCAAAATTGGAAAATTAAATGTAGCCAATGTAAAGACAAGTGAATATAAGGGGGATAAATCATGCGAGTGCCAGATAAACTGAATCAAACCAAATGAAGAAACAAGGGAATGGGCCAAGATCTGACATGACAGTCAGGCATGTGCTTTTAGCACTGGGAAAATGTGGACGTCAGATCTCCTGACTTGTTTCTTGCCAATGAAAATCTGACTTTTGTTTGAAGACACGCCCCATATATACTATGATTCATTTGATGAACGTTGAGATAGAGAAGACAGCCACTCCGATCATCTGCTCTCTCGTTTTGAAGAAGCCAGCGGTCAAACCATTTACGATTATTACGTTTTTGTACGCTTGAAGACACTGAGGTAAATATGTCACTTTCCAGCGTTATACCCGTGTCAAACACCACAGTAAACCGACCGGATTCGAATTCTTCAAGGCTCCAGCATATTTCCGATACTTGGAAGCTCATATCGTCTATATACCAGCTTTATTCAGCTATTTTCAACTTGGTTAACTTGTTCTCTACTGGGTTTAACTGGAGAACACTAGCTTCAGCTGCTTCTAAAATGTATTCAGCTGGAAGGCGCTTGGTTAAGATATTTAGAAGATATATTTATGAACCACTCAGAAGATATAATTCTCGACCAAACTGTGGCTCAGTAACACAGGGATACAATTCTATAATAACCGTTTAGCATGATGCTAGAATAGAATAATTCGATTGATCCAGAATATTTCTAATTTGAAAATGATAATCGAAAATGATGATCGACGGCTAGCAAAGCTAAAGCTAATACGATCGAGGGGGCCAACCCTGCCTGGAGAAACGAAAGGCACAACAACCAAGATAATACGTTTGTGTGGGCCAACCCTGCCTGGAGAAACGAAAGGCACAACAACCAAGGTAATACGTTTTTTTGGGCCAACCCTGCCTGGAGAAACGAGAGGCACAACAACCAAGATAATACGTTTGTGTGGGCCAATGGGGGCCAACCCTCCCTGAAAAATGAGCCCCTCCCCACTCCCAGAAAGATGTGGCTGTAAATTTGCATTATGAAATAAATTTTCTTTTAATAATATTGCCATTCTTTGTTGTGTGTTTTTATTTACTCAAATGAATGTGTGACACTTCTCTGGTGCATCCAGTTGACACTGATCGTTCTCTGTCGTATCACAGAGTGGAAACACGTTTTTAAACAGGCATCAGAAATGACAACCTTTTAAACAATTTTCAATATGTCTGAAGAAAGAAGAGAGAAGATCATCTCCGACAGCTGGGGTTCAACAAAAGAACAGAGAGAGCAGAGTTCAAAACAAAAGTGAACAACTCAATCCCTTCAACAGGTCCGTTAGCGAAGGGAACATGCAATGGTCAATTCAAGGAAATAATTTAATAATTTATGTTCATATTTGGGGATGCTCACTTCTGATTGGAATTTGCCCTCTTTGATATTATGGTTCATCTAACAGGTGTCAGATTTTTATTGGCCAGAGGACATCCAATGAAAAGTCATCAATGATATCACATGATCTGATGCCAGAAGATGCAGTTCCAGTTTGGGAACTCCGACAACACAATTATTTTCATTGGAGAAGAACATTGACAGGAAACATGTTTCACTCAATTCTTTGTTATTTTTTATCAAGGATGCAGAATATGTTTTATACACTGCCTTCTATTTGATTTGAACCTTTTACAAAAAAAATGTCAAACAAAAATGTAAGTGTAAACCTCAGTAAACTAAATACAAAATCAAACAAGATGTTGAAAAACCAGAGATAAGTATTACTGTTTGTCTGCATGTTAATTATTGAATTATTTACTGTTCACCTGATAAAGCCAGTGTTTGACAGTTCAAGCCCTGTGGGGATTTCATGACAAACTCTCTTATAAATTTCGATTTACAGTTTTTCAGAAGGACACCCTAAAAAGACATAATACTCTACAATAAGGTCAAACTAATTAACATTAATGCATTAACTTGCATTAGATAACAACAGCAATATATTTGTTACAGTATTTTAATCTTTGTTAATGTTAAATAAAAAATATAACTGTACTTAGTTCATGGTCGCTCAGTTTCTTATATTAATTTTTGATTTTTGAATAATAGTAAATATTAAAATTAACTTAGATTAATAGATGCTTTAGGAGTCTTTTTTATTGTTAGTTCATGTTAACTGATATTGTTAACTAATGAAACCTTATTGTAAAGTAAAAACAATCTTTTCCTATGAAATATCCTACACGATGTTGCCCATTTGTCTTTGTTAATTAGTGATCTTATATGATATAAATCTATAGGCCTCTGATCAAGATATAAATGTGGTTTAACAAAAGAACAGGGAGAGGAAAAAGGCAGGATCTATTCTTAAATGTTTAAAACAATAATATCTTAGTACAAACCTAAAGTAATATTAACAAACTATATATAATTTGAAAGCTTACAATGTCTAACAATGTTTTTTTAAATAAATTACAGAGGAGCAGTTATTTATCAATTTGCAACAAAGAAAAAGTTTGGTACTGCGTCCAAATAAAATCTTACTGGAAGCTTATTTTTGTCACGGGTGTGGTGCGGGTATAAAGGACGCAAAGTCAAAAGGCTCCAATTCACACGATTGACTAATATAACTTTAGGCAGGTACAGGCAGGCAGGTTCAAACAGCCAGGATAACACTCACACATATACTAAATACGACTAACAACAGATGAAGACTGAATGAACTGAGGGACACTAAATACAGATACAAATAAAACATTAAAGCTGCAAGCAGAATTTATCGGGGTTCAAGCATTTAAGGCCTTTAAGCACAGATGCATAAAAACACATTAGGTTTTATTTGGCAAGCATTTATCCACTGACATCATCGATGGAAAAGACCATTAACAGCCAATATAGGCAATTTACCATAGGAAATACATGTTTTTTAAGCTTTTTAACAGTTATAGTGCCACCTATGGTCCGATCTCCATAAAATTTTGCATGCTTGTTTATGTCACATATGCTCACATATTTTGTGAAGTTCTGAGTTTCCATTTAGGATTCATAGGCTTTCGAGTGTATTTTGCCACTCCCATTTTCTAAATGACCTTGTTATAGCATGTGAAAAATGCAAAAGTTCAACTTTTCTTTATAATTATTGATCTAGAGAGTCCAGAGAATTGTCCTAGACTGGTCTAAGTCAAACGGTCTAGGAGTTATGAGCAATTTAGTACTTTTGGTTGCTGTAGCGCCACCTATGGGCCAATAGGGTTCATACTTTGATAACCTCTCCTCGATTTTTGTACTACCATCTGGCAAAGTTTCAAGTCTCCAGCACTTACGGTTTGGGCTGCACGATGCGTTTTACAAATCCTTACAATTACAATAGGGTTTCAGCACTAACGTGCCTGACCCCTAATAACGAGGTGAAAACAGGTGACACGGATGATGAAGACGAGGAACAGGTGGGTAATTGAGGAAGTGAGTTCAGGTGTGGAGACAAAGAGGATTCTGAGAAGTGTAGTGAAGACGAAGACAGATTTTTGGCTTTCATTTTTTTTGCAGTTCTAGAGTAAAACATATTTTGTAAAATAGATATTTTATATAAAATGTAAATAATTAAATTTTTACATTGTACATTTTCATAAACTCAAACTTCTATAACTTTTTTCACTTCTACAATAATCTGGCAAATGTCTTCATTAAAACAAGATCAACCATAGGTCTATATTCCAAAGCATTCTTAAATTACAAACATTTAAATTTGGATAGTGATTTCCATGTATATACAAAGTTAAGGAGTTAATCTGGAATGTTTGCTTCATTCTCGTCAAGAAGTGGAAACTTGATGGTAATCCTGTTGTTTATGTAAATTTTGTTTATGGTTTTATTAGAAACCAACAATTACCAGTCCTTGTCATCAATGGGAAATGTCTACTCCTACATGTTAAATAAACTGAGAAAAAGAGACAGATGACTGAATGAGTTGTAATGAACCCACCGTTCTGGTAGCAACAGCAACATCAACCTAATATTCCTTCAAAATTTAAATCTTCTTTTGTGTCCACAGAATAAATCACACCGGATTGGAATGACATGAAGGTGGGAAAATAATGACAGAATTTTCATATTTGGGCGAACTATCCCTTTAATGCAGCATTACTCTTTTTTTACAGTCAGGAAGTAAACTAGTCAAGAGTTTACAGATCTAATAAAGTCAAGATTACCTCAGAACTGCAGGGAAAGACTTCAAATATAAATGATAAATGTTAGTCTGTAGATCCTCTGATATGAGACCCAGATCACAACTCTGATGAGCAACTGTTTACAGTCTGACATAAAACACTTTAGGATGAACACATTTTTAAACTCAGTAAATTCATCCAGCCTCAAGAGGGAGCCATCTCACTTCTAGTACTTGAAAAAATAATTTTCAAGCAAAACATGTTACAGCTACCCAACCCAACTAACTTACTGGAAGGGCTTTGAGAACAAAGTATAAGGCTTGTACACATAAATGACGCGATTCACAATGAGAATAATTCTATGACTTTCACCGATGGTTTCACAGGCTAAAATGGATGTTTTAACTGAAAGCAACTTGCAGTGGTAAATCTTAAAATATGTCAGTGCCATTGTTAGTCTCAAGAAGCACACCAGTAATGTTTTTTTCCAAGGCACGTTTATAAAAGATACTTACATGTCCTAATTGAATTTAGGTCTAATCCTGGCTTAATCTAAACCCTGTCTGTGAAACCAGGCCTCAGATTATTGTGCTGATGTGGTTGGAATGACTCATGGTTGGCTGGTTTAAGCTGGTCTTAGCTGGTTTAAGCTGGTCTTAGCTGGTTTAAGCTGGTTGCTCAGACTGACTATCTTAGATCGGCCTGACTGTAAAGAAGGGCTTAAAACTCCTCTGAAACCAGCCGGCTAAACTAACTGTGATCAGGCTGGAAGACCAGCTCAGATTTGTCTGGTTTTAGCTGTTTTGTTTTCAGCAGGAATACACTTTACTGGATGTCTACAACTACTAACCAGAGAACAGGACAGTCAACATGAATATGACAGGAATGAAAGTGAGGCTGTGAGCGACTGAACTGCATTGTGTTCGCTGGATTGTACTGTAGTTTCACAACATGGCAATAGTTGGTCTGATTAAACATCTTTCAAAAAAAGTAGTAGACAAAAACTACTACTTTTTTAAAGGTGTAAAAATGACACGTGATCTAGGAACATTGTAAAGACTGTAGGTCTAACCCGCCTCATTTTCATTTGCATAAAAAGCAATACGACATCAGTGATGGAAGAGGAAAAAGAAGAAATGAATAAAAAGAAGAGGGCAGAGCCAGCAATGATCTGATGAAAACAGGGGAGGCTCATAGAACACAAACAAAATAATAATAATAATAATAATAATAACAATTCATTACATTTATATAGCGCTTTTCTCGGCACTCAAAGCGCTTTATATGGAAGGGGGAATCTCCTCAACCACCACCAATGTGCAGCTCCACCTGGAGGATGCGATGGCAGACATATTGAGCCAGAACGCCCACCACACACCAGCTTACTCGTGGAGAGGAGACTAGTATATATATAGGCAATTAGTATATATGGGGATGATTAGGAGGCCATGATGGACAGAGGCCACTGGGCAAATTGGGCCAGGATGCCGGGGTTACACCCCTACTCTTTCGAAAGACATCCTGGGATTTTTTGTGACCACAGAGAGTCAGGACCTCGGTTTAACGGTTCAACTCAAAAGTTGTGTAGTGCTTGTGTTGAAACAGCAGGAGTGTTTGTTTACTGATGAATTTTGCACGTCCGAGGATATATGGAAAAAACAGGCTTTCATAATAAGACACACCATATATTGAGCGGGTCATGGCATTTTGTGCTTTTAAGTGTGTTTTGTAACAATCTTTCTTGGAGGATTGTATCCGTAATTTTAGATTCTGTTGGATGGTGGTTTGAATCTTTCTAAGGACAGTGATAAGGATGATGGGATACATGAGGGTGTTCTGAGCCGGTTTGTGCACTAGTGCTTTTCTAATATAATGACTGAGATATTGGTGAGTCAAACTCGAGCTGGTAGAAACTTTAGCTGGACCCGAGAGAGAACCGATGATCTCTTCAACAGCTGCTCCAGAAGATGCTCAATGTCAGCCAGAAAACACAGAAACACACACACAAATCCCACAGAAAAACAGTAAAGCAAATATCATTGATTAAATTTAGTTACAGTTTGATGATCTCCTTCCTGTTTAATGCTCAAACAATGTTCTGTGTTGTTGGTCGTTGTCCATCACAGAAGCTTCTGGTGTTCCTAGTGTACGTCACTGAAGAAGAAACAAGGCACACACACCTCACTCATACATGCTGAGAAACACATTATGTACCAAATGTTCATTAAAGTCAATGAAATACTGTTAAAGAAGTGAAACAGTGACTTTCCTGTGATGTCGAGGCAGATTTGGCAGAAGTTTGTAGTCTCAGGAGCAGAAACCAACAGATCAAGTGAATCTTTCATCTTCACACACCTGTTGAATAGTATCAGAAAACAAGAGCGTTCAGGCATTCAAGGTTATAGTTCTTGGCACACTTGTTGGTTTGTTCTGCCGAAAGGAACTATGCAGTAATTTGATCAAGACAGTCGAAGAAACAGTTCAAAACATGTAAATACTGTCATAATTTACTCGCCCTCATGATGTCATATAAATTTAAAAACCCTTAAAAAAAAAGAACAATTTATTTTTATTTTTTGATGAGGAAATTTTCACCCCCGGGCTCTTAATGCATGGTTTTTCCTTCTGATGCTCCAGTGAATGTTTGAACCTTTTTTTAATAGTTGTGTTTAAGTCCCTTAATTGTCCTCAGTGTGAAAAGATGGATTTTAAAATCATATAGTCACTGCTGGAAAGGGTTTAAATATGCAACAGATGCTGGAAAACTGAAGAATTTTCAGGACCTGGAGGATTTTACTGAAGAACATTTTGCAGTTTCTGGACAAACAAGGGACTCAAGAACAACCATCACAAAACAAAACAAAAAACAGCCGTGGATCATCCAGGTAACGACACACAGTATTAACCATCAATAAACTTTTGGACGGGATCATTTTTTTATATATTCAGCTTTTTTTTTTTTTTGGATTTTGTCACATGAAACGTGAAATTAAGAGTAATTTTTAAAACATCTCTATGTAGAAGAACATTCATGCTATGCTGAAATACTTAAAGGTTATTTGATGTGCAATATACTGTATGTCAATTCACTGAATTCATACCGATCAGTAGTACTCAGTAGTAATTCATAACGATTCATGCCATTTAAATGAAGGAAGAATTTGCACTTGTTTACAGTGCAATTTCTCTCCACTTCTACATTCATACCAATGAAATGTTGCAGAGCATGAGCCAAACTATATCAAACATTGACTGCCATCCAAACAGTTCAAGTGTTTTGAACATGAACTGCCGTTATAAGGATTTTTCCTAGAGGACTCAGTTGTAGGGCTGATACACAGAAATAAAATAAAAGTAAAAGTATAAAAATAATCAAATAAAAGCTAAGCTAACCAGGAGCAAGTGAATATAAACAGGATAAATTATGTGAGTGCCAGATAAACTAAACTTAAATAAATATAATTTAATTAAACCAAATGAAGAAACAAGGGAACGGGGCAAGATCCGACATTATAGTCATGTGGTTTTAGCGCTAAACAAATTTTGACGTCAGATCTCCTGACTTGTTTCTCGCCAATGAAAATCTGACACTTGTATGAAGACACGCCCCATTTATATAAGTTATATTGACTCGTGACTAAGATTCATTTGATGAACGTTGAGATAGAGAAGACAGCCACTCCGATCATCTGCTCTCTCGTTTTGAAGAAGCCAGCGGTCAAACCAGTTTTTGTAGAATCCTACAATTGTAGTGCGTCGCTTGAAGACACTGAGGTAAATATGTCACTTTCCAGCGTTATTCCCGTGTCAAACACCACAGTAAACCGACCGGATTCGAATTCTTCAAGACTCCAGCAATGGCTTCCTCTTGTGACAGGTATAAGAATGCCTATTTTCAATACTTGCGAGCTCTTATTGTCTCTATACCAGATTTATTCAGCTATTTTCATCTTGGTTAACTTGTTCTCTACTGGGTTTAACTGGAGAACACTAGCTACAGCTGTTTTTCAAATATTTTCAGCTGGAAGGCGCTTGGTTAAGATATTTAGAAGATATATTTATGAACCACTCAGAAGATATAATTCTCGACCAAACAGTGGCTCAGTAACACAGGGATACAATTCTATAATAACCGTTTAGCATGATGCTAGAATAGAATAATTTGATTGATCCAGAATATTTCTAATTTGAAAATGATAATCGAAAATGATGATCGACGGCTAGCAAAGCTAAAGCTAATACGATCGAGGGGGCCAACCCTGCCTGGAGAAACGAAAGGCACAACAACCAAGGTAATACGTTTTTTTGGGCCAACCCTGCCTGGAGAAACGAAAGGCAAAACAACCAAGGTAATAAGTTTGTTTGGGCCAACCCTGCCTGGAGAAACGAAAGGCAAAACAACCAAGGTAATACGTTTTTTTGGGCCAACCCTGCCTGGAGAAACGAAAGGCACAACAACCAAGATAATACGTTTGTGTGGGCCAATGGGGGCCAACCCTCTCTGAAAAATGAGCCCCTCCCCACTCCCAGAAAGATGTGGCTGTAAATTTGCATTATGAAATAAATTTTCTTTTAATAATATTGCCATTCTTTGTTGTGTGTTTTTATTTACTCAAATGAATGTGTGACACTTCTCTGGTGCATCCAGTTGACACTGATCGTTCTCTGTCGTATCACAGAGTGGAAACATGTTTTTAATCAGGCATCAGAAATGACAGCCTTTTAAACAATTTTCAATATGTCTGAAGAAAGAAGAGAGAAGATCATCTCCGACAGCTGGGGTTCAACAAAAGAACAGAGAGAGCAAAGTTCCAAACAAAAGTGAACAACTAAATCCCTTCAACAGGTCCGTTAGCGAAGGGAACATGCAATGGTCAATTCAAGGAAATAATTTAATAATTTATGTTCATATTTGGGGATGCTCACTTCTGATTAGAATTTGCCCTCTTTGATATTATGGTTCATCTAACAGGTGTCAGATTTTTATTGGCCAGAAGACATCCAATGAAAAGTCGTCAATGATATCACATGATCTGATGCCAGAAGATGCAGTTCCAGTTTGGGAACTCCGACAACACAATTATTTTCATTGGTGAAGAACATTGACAGGAAACATGTTTCACTCAATTCTTTGTTATTTTTTATCAAGGATGCAGAATATGCTTTATACACTGCCTTCTATTTGATTTGAACCTTTTACACAAAAAAACGTTAAACAAAAATGTAAGTGTAAACCTCAGTAAACTAAATACAAAATCAAACAAGATGTTGAAAAACCAGAGATAAGTATTACTGTTTGTCTGCATGTTAATTATTGAATTATTTACTGTTCACCTGATAAAGCCAGTGTTTGACAGTTCAAGCCCTGTGGGGATTTCATGACAAACTCTCTTATAAATTTCGATTTACAGTTTTTCAGAAGGACACCCTAAAAAGACATAATACTCTACAATAAGGTCAAACTAATTAACATTAATGCATTAACTTGCATTAGATAACAACAGCAATATATTTGTTACAGTATTTTAATCTTTGTTAATGTTAAATAAAAAATATAACTGTACTTAGTTCATGGTCGCTCAGTTTCTTATATTAGCAGATAATTTTTGATTTTTGAATAATAGTAAATATTAAAATTAACTTAGATTAATAGATGCTTTAGGAGTCTTTTTTATTGTTAGTTCATGTTAACTGATATTGTTAACTAATGAAACCTTATTGTAAAGTAAAAACAATCTTTTCCTATGAAATATCCTACACGATGTTGCCCATTTGTCTTTGTTAATTAGTGATCTTATATGATATAAATCTATAGGCCTCTGATCAAGATATAAATGTGGTTTAACAAAAGAACAGGGAGAGGAAAAAGGCAGGATCTATTCTTAAATGTTTAAAACAATAATATCTTAGTACAAACCTAAAGTAATATTAACAAACTATATATAATTTGAAAGCTTACAATGTCTAACAATGTTTTTTTAAATAAATTACAGAGGAGCAGTTATTTATCAATTTGCAACAAAGAAAAAGTTTGGTACTGCGTCCAAATAAAATCTTACTGGAAGCTTATTTTTGTCACGGGTGTGGTGCGGGTATAAAGGACGCAAAGTCAAAAGGCTCCAATTCACACGATTGACTAATATAACTTTAGGCAGGTACAGGCAGGCAGGTTCAAACAGCCAGGATAACACTCACACATATACTAAATACGACTAACAACAGATGAAGACTGAATGAACTGAGGGACACTAAATACAGATACAAATAAAACATTAAAGCTGCAAGCAGAATTTATCGGGGTTCAAGCATTTAAGGCCTTTAAGCACAGATGCATAAAAAGACATTAGGTTTTATTTGGCAAGCATTTATCCACTGACATCATCGATGGAAAAGACCATTAACAGCCAATATAGGCAATTTACCATAGGAAATACATGTTTTTTAAGCTTTTTAACAGTTATAGTGCCACCTATGGTCCGATCTCCATAAAATTTTGCATGCTTGTTTATGTCACATATGCTCACATATTTTGTGAAGTTCTGAGTTTCCATTTAGGATTCATAGGCTTTCGAGTGTATTTTGCCACTCCCATTTTCTAAATGACCTTGTTATAGCATGTGAAAAATGCAAAAGTTCAACTTTTCTTTATAATTATTGATCTAGAGTGTCCAGAGAATTGTCCTAGACTGGTCTAAGTCAAACGGTCTAGGAGTTATGAGCAATTTAGTACTTTTGGTTGCTGTAGCGCCACCTATGGGCCAATAGGGTTCATACTTTGATAACCTCTCCTCGATTTTTGTACTACCATCTGGCAAAGTTTCAAGTCTCCAGCACTTACGGTTTGGGCTGCACGATGCGTTTTACAAATCCTTACAATTACAATAGGGTTTCAGCACTAACGTGCCTGAACCCCTAATAACGAGGTGAAAACAGGTGACACGGATGATGAAGACGAGGAACAGGTGGGTAATTGAGGAAGTGAGTTCAGGTGTGGAGACAAAGAGGATTCTGAGAAGTGTAGTGAAGACGAAGACAGATTTTTGGCTTTCATTTTTTTTTGCAGTTCTAGAGTAAAACATATTTTGTAAAATAGATATTTTATATAAAATGTAAATAATTAAATTTTTACATTTTACATTTTCATAAACTCAAACTTCTATAACTTTTTTCACTTCTACAATAATCTGGCAAATGTCTTCATTAAAACAAGATCAACCATAGGTCTATATTCCAAAGCATTCTTAAATTACAAACATTTAAATTTGGATAGTGATTTCCATGTATATACAAAGTTAAAGGGTTAGTTCACCCAAAAATGAAAATTAAGTCATTAATTACTCACCCCCATGCTGTACCAACCCCGTAAGACCTTCGTTCATCTTCGGAACACAAATGACGATATTTTTGATTAAATCTGAGAGCTGGATCACTCCTCCATAGGCTTCTAAGGGAATGAAACTTGATGGCCCAGAAAGTCATTAAAGAAAATGTTTAAATATTCCATGTGCCTACAGTGGCTCAACTAAAAGTTTATCAAGCGACGAGACTACTTTTTTTCCGAAAAAAAAAACATAAATAACGACTTTATTCGACTATTCCTTTTCTTCCTTGTGGGCCTGAGACGAGAGTTCAAGAGATTTCCACGACGCATGCGCGAGAACTGAACAAGAAGTATTAGAAGAAGAACGTTCTCTTCTCAGTTCTCGCGCATGCGTCGTGGAAATCTCTTGAACTCTCGTCTCAGGCCCACAAGGAAGAAAAGGAATAGTCGAATAAAGTCGTTATTTTTGTTTTTTTCCCCGCACAAAAAGTATTCTCGTCGCTTGATAAACTTATAGTTGAGCCACTGTAGTCACATGGAATATTAAAACATTTTCTTCAATGACTTTCTGGGCCGTCAAGTTTCATTCCCTTAGGCAGCCTATGTAGCAGTGATCCACCTCTCAGATTTAATCAAAAATATCTTCATTTGTGTTCCGAAGATGAACGAAGGTCTTACGGGGTTGGTACAGCATGGGGGTGAGTAATTAATGACTTAATTTTCATTTTTGGGTGAACTAACCCTTTAAGGAGTTAATCTGGAATGTTTGCTTCATTCTCGTCAATAAGTGGAAACTTGATGGTAATCCTGTTGTTTATGTAAATTTTGTTTATGGTTTTATTAGAAACCAACAATTACCAGTCCTTGTCATCAATGGGAAATGTCTACTCCTACATGTTAAATAAACTGAGAAAAAGAGACAGATGACTGAATGAGTTGTAATGAACCCACCGTTCTGGTAGCAACAGCAACATCAACCTAATATTCCTTCAAAATTTAAATCTTCTTTTGTGTCCACAGAATAAATCACACCGGATTGGAATGACATGAAGGTGGGAAAATAATGACAGAATTTTCATATTTGGGCAAACTATCCCTTTAATGCAGCATTACTGTCAGGAAGTAAACTAGTCAAGAGTTTACAGATCTAATAAAGTCAAGATTACCTCAGAACTGCAGGGAAAGACTTCAAATATAAATGATAAATGTTAGTCTGTAGATCCTCTGATATGAGACCCAGATCACAACTCTGATGAGCAACTGTTTACAGTCTGACATAAAACACTTTAGGATGAACACATTTTTAAACTCAGTAAATTCATCCAGCCTCAAGAGGGAGCCATCTCACTTCTAGTACTTGAAAAAATAATTTTCAAGCAAAACATGTTACAGCTACCCAACCCAACTAACTTACTGGAAGGGTTTTGAGAACAAAGTATAAGGCTTGTACACATAAATGACACGATTCACAATGAGAATAATTCTATGACTTTCACCGATGGTTTCACAGGCTAAAATGGATGTTTTAACTGAAAGCAACTTGCAGTGGTAAATCTTAAAATATGTCAATGCCATTGTTAGTCTCAAGAAGCACACCAGTAATGTTTTTTTCCAAGGCACGTTTATAAAAGATACTTACATGTCCTAATTGAATTTAGGTCTAATCCTGGCTTAATCTAAACCCTGTCTGTGAAACCAGGCCTCAGATTATTGTGCTGATGTGGTTGGAATGACTCATGGTTGGCTGGTTTAAGCTGGTCTTAGCTGGTTTAAGCTGGTTGCTCAGACTGACTATATTAGATCGGCCTGACTGTAAAGAAGGGCTTAAAACTCCTCTGAAACCAGCCGGCTAAACTAACTGTGATCAGGCTGGAAGACCAGCTCAGATTTGTCTGGTTTTAGCTGTTTTGTTTTCAGCAGGAATACACTTTACTGGATGTCTACAACTACTAACCAGAGAACAGGACAGTCAACATGAATATGACAGGAATGAAAGTGAGGCTGTGAGCGACTGAACTGCATTGTGTTCGCTGGATTGTACTGTAGTTTCACAACATGGCAATAGTTGGTCTGATTAAACATCTTTCAAAAAAAGTAGTAGACAAAAACTACTACTTTTTTAAAGGTGTAAAAATGACACGTGATCTAGGAACATTGTAAAGACTGTAGGTCTAACCCGCCTCATTTTCATTTGCATAAAAAGCAATACGACATCAGTGATGGAAGAGGAAAAAGAAGAAATGAATAAAAAGAAGAGGGCAGAGCCAGCAATGATCTGATGAAAACAGGGGAGGCTCGTAGAACACAAACAAAATAATAATAATAATAATAATAACAATTCATTACATTTATATAGCGCTTTTCTCGGCACTCAAAGCGCTTTATATGGAAGGGGGAATCTCCTCAACCACCACCAATGTGCAGCTCCACCTGGAGGATGCGATGGCAGACATATTGAGCCAGAACGCCCACCACACACCAGCTTACTCGTGGAGAGGAGACTAGTATATATATAGCCAATTAGTATATATGGGGATGATTAGGAGGCCATGATGGACAGAGGCCACTGGGCAAATTGGGCCAGGATGCCGGGGTTACACCCCTACTCTTTTGAAAGACATCCTGGGATTTTTTGTGACCACAGAGAGTCAGGACCTCGGTTTAACGGTTCAACTCAAAAGTTGTGTAGTGCTTGTGTTGAAACAGCAGGAGTGTTTGTTTACTGATGAATTTTGCACGTCCGAGGATATATGGAAAAAACAGGCTTTCATAATAAGACACACCATATATTGAGCGGGTCATGGCATTTTGTGCTTTTAAGTGTGTTTTGTAACAATCTTTCTTGGAGGATTGTATCCGTAATTTTAGATTCTGTTGGATGGTGGTTTGAATCTTTCTAAGGACAGTGATAAGGATGATGGGATACATGAGGGTGTTCTGAGCCGGTTTGTGCACTAGTGCTTTTCTAATATAATGACTGAGATATTGGTGAGTCAATCTCGAGCTGGTAGAAACTTTAGCTGGACCCGAGAGAGAACCGATGATCTCTTCAACAGCTGCTCCAGAAGATGCTCAATGTCAGCCAGAAAACACAGAAACACACACACAAATCCCACAGAAAAACAGTAAAGCAAATATCACTGATTAAATTTAGTTACAGTTTGATGATCTCCTTCCTGTTTAATGCTCAAACAATGTTCTGTGTTGTTGGTCGTTGTCCATCACAGAAGCTTCTGGTGTTCCTAGTGTACGTCACTGAAGAAGAAACAAGGCACACACACCTCACTCATACATGCTGAGAAACACATTATGTACCAAATGTTCATTAAAGTGAATGAAATACTGTTAAAGAAGTGAAACAGTGACTTTCCTGTGATGTCGAGGCAGATTTGGCAGAAGTTTGTAGTCTCAGGAGCAGAAACCAACAGATCCAGAGAATCTTTCATCTTCACACACCTGTTGAATAGTATCAGAAAACAAGAGCGTTCAGGCATTCAAGGTTATAGTTCTTGGCACACTTGTTGGTTTGTTCTGCCGAAAGGAACTATGCAGTAATTTGATCAAGACAGTCGAAGAAACAGTTCACAAAAACATGTAAATACTGTCATTATTTACTCAACCTCATGATGTCATATAAATTTTCCTGTGTGCAAAACATAAGCGTATCTTTTGCTGAGCGAGTCTCAGTCACCATTCACCTTCATTGTGTGGAAAATGATGCAAAGAACGTGAATGGTGACTTGTGTTCTATACAGCAAAAAGTTGAAAGGGAAGTCTCACTGTCTCTTTAACCACACATTGCTGGGATTGTCCATGTAAATTTGGATAAAAAAAAGTTCTCCATTAACCTACCTGAATCTATTCCTTTTTAACCCCAAGGATGGCTCTGGACAGATCTTATCTCTTCTGAGGAACTTGTGTTTTGTCCAAACCACTGTATTTTCAAACGAAATACTGTTGTTGAAATGAAACCGGTCTTACTTCCCCGTGATAGCGAGTGATGGATCTGGGTTTGCTGAATGGGGTTGCTTTGGATAAAATCATCTTACCTTCTTATTCTACTTACCATCATATTATCTGTCCTCCTTCTTCCTGAGTCTCTCCATCATTGTCCGACTCCAGTTTGAAAATTTAAAGCTGAACACCGCTAATGACAGTTTCGGACATTTTGGCTGCATGAGATTCTCCAGTTTTGCTGTTGCAAGAGTATCCGAAGCGCAAGCTGTAAAGGCTCCGCCCTCTTCTGGAAAGGGGCGGAGTGAAGCAGCTGATTGCATTTAAAGGTGCTCAAAGCGATGTCACGTGTTTTTTAGGCCAAAACATTTTTTGTCACATACAACAAACATCTCCTCACTATCCGCTAGCTCCCTGTCCCCTGAACACACTGTAAAAAAACACGGTCTCTGCAGACACCTCAGGCTCCACAAACGGCAACAAAAACAAACTGGGCTTACCCGCACCACGAAACATAACAAACTGTTCCAGCCAATAACCGATAAGAAGGGTTTGGGGGGTTAGTGCGCGGATGGGGGTTAGGAGGAGGGAGGGTCTAGCTAGCCTCCGTTTTGTTTGACAATACTTTAAACGTCAACAAGAAGTGATGTCACCCGACATCGCTTTGAGCACCTTTAAGGGGACACACACAAAAACAGGTGTTTTTTCTCACACCCAAATAAGGGCAAATTTGACAAGCTATAATAAATGATCTGTGGTGTAATTTGAGCTGAAACTTCACAGACATATTCTGGGGACACCAGAGACTTATATTACATCATGTGAAACAGTTATTTTACTTTATAAAGTTTTAAATATGGATACTTTTCTTACACAAACTCATCGCTTCGCTTAAGAAGGCCTTTATTAACCCGCCAGAGCCGTGTGGAACACTTTTATGATGGATAGATGCACTTTTATGATGGATAGATGCACTTTTATGATGGACAGACGCACTTTTATGATGGACAGATGCACTTTTATGATGATAGATGCACTTTTATAATGGACAGATGCACTTTTATGATGGATAGATGCACTTTTATGATGGACAGATGCACTTTTATGATGGATAGATGCACTTTTATGATGAATAGATGCACTTCTATGATGGATAGATGCACTTTTATATGATGGATAGATGCACTTTTATGGACTTCAAAACAGAATCGGCCATTCACTGCCATTATAAAGCTTGGAAGAGCCAAGTGCTTTTTTAATTTAACTCCGATTGTGCTCGTCTGAACATAGAATGTCATATACACCTAGGATGACTTGAGGGTGAGTAAATCATGGGCAAATTTTCATTTTTGGGTGAACTATCCCTTTAAGGCAGCATTACTCCTTTTTTCTACAATCAGGAAGTAAACTAGTCAAGATTTCATAGAACTAATAAAGACGACACTACCTCAGAACTGCAGGGAAACACTTCAAAGGTATATGATAAATGTTAGTCTGTGAATACTCTGATATGAGACCAAGATCACAACTCTGATGACCAGCTGTTTACAGTCTGACATAAAACACTGCAGGTCAGGGTGAAAACATTTTTAAATGCAGTAAATTCATCCAGCCTCAAGAGGGAGCCATCTCACTTCTAGTGCTTGAACAACTCATGTTAATTTACTTCTAAGCTAATTCTGGGGCAGTCCATTGTCCATGTTAAATAAAATATAAACTAAATTAAACATGCTCATAAATTAGGTTTCAAATATTATTTAAAGTTAATGAAATGGTCCTACTGTTATTGTTACTGTTAAAATTCAACATTGTTACTTCCTTTGGATCTGAGTTTGGTTTGTATATTGTTCTGTCGCCTCAGCCGCAGACACCACCAAAACCAGTGAATCTACCGTCTTCACAAACCTGAAGGTGTTTGACAACAAGTCAGTTTGGGCATTTGAGATATTGTGACAGTGTTAAATATCTTGGCAACACCTTTTTTGGTTCATTCTGCATGCAATTTTGGTGTTTTATTTGACTTAAAGATATAGATTTTGACTATATTTTTTTCTTTTGATTCCCATTTTGCTTCTGTTGTAAAACTCTTATCATTACACATCTCCATTTCTCTATTATTCTGGCTGATGCAGAAACCATGGTACATGCATTAATTACTTCACATCTGGATTATTGTAATGCTTTGTTAATAGACTTACCAAAAAAGCATATCAGAAGATTTCAGTATGTACAAAATTCTGCTGCAAAAGTGCTTAACTCGACCACGTGCTGTGCTCACATAACTCCCTTTCCTGCATGATCTACACAGGTTACCTGATGAGGATCTTGCACACTTTTCAATCCACATTTAACATGACTCCAAGATATAATTAAATTCACTTATTTAATTATATCTTGGATATCATTATATATCATTAACTCAATACTTTAAATTCATTTACTGCATATACAAAACAAAAAAAATAATATTTACATTTATAAAAAAATACAAATTTGTAGGATTTGTCTAAACCCACGTGATGGTTGGGTTTAGGAGTGGGGTCAGGGGTAGGTCATTCGTGCGAATTCATACGAATTGGGGAACTCGTAAAATATGTACAATTTAGCAAAAATCTTACTAATTCGTACGAGTGAGGTTGTATGAATTCGTACGAATTAGCCACCTCGTAAAATTCGTACGAATTGCTGTGAGATCGGGTTGGTTGCATCATGCATTCATTTAAAGATACCCCTGCTAACATTCCATTTCAGGCTTTAAATGGTCTAGTTCCTCTATATCTGTCTGACTTACTTGTTTTAATGTGAAATTATATACGCACACTGAATGGTTAAGTTGACCAAAATGCCAAAATATATATATATCAATATAGATCGATATAGATCAATATAATATAACTCTCAGTCAGAATGGCACCTCCTTTGTGGCCAGCTCCAGTGTCAGCACACGCATGTGTCGTGGTGATCACGTGACCAGCATCGGCCAATACTGAGCCAGCATTCTGACGTAGAACCCGAAAGCGCTGCACTGTTTACAACGTCAACAGCATAGGAGTCTGACTCGGACGAGAAAAAATTGTTGAATAAAGTCGTTATTTTTGCTAACTTTAGCCTGCTAGCATTGAAAGCATATGATCCCACCCTCACTGCAAATCGCCGTCCAAAGTCACGCCTCCTCCAAAACACATGAACATGCACAGACCAGAAGCGAGACGACCAAAGACAAAGTTATTGGATTACATCATGTGTCAATTACTGGTGAGAATTTTTTTACAGTACAGTGAGTAACAGTACTACAATAACGAACGTAAACAACTTTTTAAAAAACGTAATTAGATGCAGCAAGTTTTCGGTTGTGTTGCTATCAAAACGTGTCAAGTGTGTAATAATACTTTACACATTATTTTCAGTGTTTCTACGATAAGATTCTGCTTGTCTCTGATGAAGATGTCTTTCTTTTCGTAGATCCTTTTTGCCAGTGCCAATTGTTGTTGGTTCAGAAGGAAAGTTAGGTTGTTGCTGTTTGCCAGTTATTCTCGAACAGGCTGCGCAGTGGTATGCAAACACACGTTAACTGACAGGAAAAATATACGTTTATTTCATTCGGACCGAATGCAATGATTGAACGAACATTTTATGGTCCTACGCCTTCCACAGACCATATACAGTTAGACACCTTAAAGGTGCTCTAAGCGATATCACACGTTTTTTAGGCCGAAACATTTATTATCACATCCAGCAAACTTCTCCTCATTATCCGCTAGCTGCCTGTCCCCTGAACACACTGTAAAAAAACACGGCCTTTGTAGACACCCCAGGCTCCACAAACGGCAACAAAAACAAACTGGTTCAACCTGGACCACGAAACATAACAAGCAGTGTTCCAGCCAATAACCGACAAGAATGATTTGGGTGTGGGGAGTGGAGGAGAGAGAAGCATGAAGAGGGAAGTTAGCTAGAGGAGAGATGTCCTAGACAACGACTAACGTTAGAATTATATTCTAACACTAACACTTTCTATTCTATATCTATCTATTATTTTTTTTTTTAAAAAAGTCCTTGCCACATAGGCTGTGCTGGAATAACTGGAACTGGTCACGACATTTGAATATTGTTGCCCTATTGTTGACTTGACTGCTTCTTTTGCTCTCTTCATTTGTAAGTCGATTTGGATAAAAGCGTCTGCTAATGATTAAATGTAAAATTTCTTGTCAACTAACAATATTAATCTTTTCATGAGGAAATATTCCTTTGTTATCATCTGTTTGACAAATGGGAGCTTTAACACAGATCCTGTCAAAACATGAAAACATGCCTCTGGTTCAGGACTCATTACAGTATTTTTCCAGGGAATGTTTGTAAAGCCTAAAACATAAGAACATTAGCAAGATTAAACTTGTGTTTCGTATGAATTCGTATGTGTTAAAACAGGCTGGATTTTCTCTTTACTGATATTAAACATTGGTTAGTGTGACTGGGCTGGAAAGGGTATGTTTTTGTTGAAAAAAAAAAAATTCACATTGAAATCTGCTGAAAACAGGACAGACTCGATGACGACTCGATGACGACAGGCTCCCCTTTCTACGCTTCACATCTGTGACTTCCTGTCTATGTGGTTTTCAGCTTCCTGTCTGCGACTTTCTTCACATGGCTTTACGTGACAGTGACAATTGACGCAAGCAGAAAACAGGTTTATAGGTTATATTTACTCGTGACTTATTTCGCTTTTTTAGAGTCCTAAAATTTTCTTCACAATGTCTTGTCGATTGCAATTTGTCCTCAGAGATATTCTGGTTCATCTAACAAGGACACAACCTGAAAACAGGACATGCTCGATGACGACAGCCTCGATTGTTGTTGAAATAAAACATGGTTACTTCCCTGTGATAACGAGTGATGGATCTGGGTTTGCTGAATGAGTTATATTGTTCCACTGAAGAAAGTTGCAAATTGCTTTGGATAAAATCATCTTGCCTTCTTATTCTACTTATCATCATATAATCTGTTCTCCAAAAACCTACCTGAATTTATTCCGTTTTAACTTTTGCAAAGTTTACCATAAATATTCATACTTAACAGTCATTTGAGTAAATAAAAACACTAAACAAGTGTCTTATTTATTTCAAAATAAGTAATAGTCGTGCGATCAAATGATCTCAACACGTCCGGGCTTTGAGGAGAGTGGTTTTGAGTCAGTTAAGCTGCTGCTTTGGTCCACCTTGAAATCTGCTGAAAACAGGACAGGCTCAAAGACAGCAGTTTTGTCAGGTTCAATGACAACAGCCTCAAAATGCTCAATGACATCATTCTTGACAGGCTTGATGAAGACTGCATTGTCAGGTTCAATGACAACAGCCTCGGGGGCCATTACATGACTATCAGAGGAAATGGGTTGCTCAAGTAGCAGCACAAACGGCCACATTTGTTCGCCGGATAGATTCAGCAGCCGAGCAAAGCGTATTAGAACTGAAGCAGTTTGGTACAACGCTAATCCAAAACGTATGGGGTTGAACCCATTTGAGTACAAGTGATAATAGTCAGAGACAGCTGAACAGATCTGTGCTATAACTTGAATATACTTGTAAAAGGATGAAAAAACCCACAATCGTCTAAACAGAAGGTTTGCATAAATATTCCTACTTAACGGTCATTAGAGTAAATAAAAACACTAAACAAGTGTCTTATTTATTTATTTATTTATTTATTTACAACAGCCTCGACATTACCAATGACAACAGCCTCGACAGGCTCGATGAAGACCGCATTGTCAGTTCCAATGACAACAGCCTCGACATTACCAATGACATCATTCTTGACAGGCTCGATGAAGACTGCATTGTCAGGTTCAATGACAACAGCCTCGACATTACCAATGACATCATTCTTGACAGGCTCGATGAAGACCGCATTGTCAGTTCCAATGACAACAGCCTCGACATTACCAATGACATCATTCTTGACAGGCTCGATGAAGACCGCATTGTCAGTTCCAATGACAACAGCCTCGACATTACCAATGACATCATTCTTGACAGGCTCGATGAAGACTGCATTGTCAGGTTCAATGACAACAGCCTCGGGGGCCATTACATGACTATCAGAGGAAATGGGTTGCTCAAGTAGCAGCACAAACGGCCACATTTGTTCGCCTGATCGAATCAGCAGCCGAGCAAGGCGTATTAGAACTAAAGCAGTTTGGTACAGCGCCACTGACCAGAGATGTATGGGGTTGAACCCATTTGAGTACAAGTGATAAATGTTATAGACAACTAAACAGATCTTTGCTATAACTTGAATATACTTGTAAAATGATGAAGGTTTACCGGTACTAAACAGCTGGTTTGCTGCGGTGGCTGATTCTGGTGAGGTGAGCACAGGTGCCATGACTCCAGTGGCTTTAGATCAAGCAGATTTGTCGAAGAGAATGAGAAAGTCTTCCTTCTCCTTCTTAAGGTACACGCAAAATGGCGCTCAAGGCACACAAGCCACTCAATATATTTTACATCCGTCTAAACGTGTCAGATTTTTATTGGCCAGAATAAAACAGTCATCAGTGACGTCAGAATTTGAAAAGATTCTAGAAGATTCTTTTTATTTTCAAAAATCTAACATAAAAAAACATAATACTCTACAATGAGTAATATATTCATTACAGTATTTTAACATTTTTTAATGTTTAATAAAAAATACAACTTCATTGTTAGTTCATTGTTGCTCAGTTCCATATATTATCAGATCATTGTTTGATTCTTGAATAATAGTAAATATTAAAATCAACTTAGATTAATAAATGCTTTAGAAGTATTTTTCATTGTTAGTTCATGTTAACTAATAGTTAACTGAAACCTTATTGTAAAGTATGCCAAAAATATCACCTTTTCCTAATGAAATAGCCAACACGATGTTGCCCATTTGTCTTTGTTAATTATTGATCTTATATGATATGAATTTATATGATTAATTTAATATGAATATGGTTTAACAAAAGTAAGAACATGTGAGGGGGAAAAAAGGCAGGATCTGTTATCGGCCTGTATTTAAAACATGAAACTATAGTTGGTTTCATTGGACTTGTCTGCCTATCTTCATGTCACGTGTCATCATTATCAGGTCATCTGTATCACCTGTGTTTAGTTCATCATCATCATCATCTGTTTCACCTCTGTTCTGTCAATCAATGTTCATTTGTGTTTGTATTTAGTTCCCCTCTGTTCTTTGAAACTTTGGACTCCTCATCTCCTTCTGCCTGCACCACACAGTGAGTGAAAAACAGACTGCCCAAAATGGACAATAGGGCAAGAATGATCAATTAGCCTAAACTTTTTGTCCTTTAACAAGGACTTTTTTTACCTTGCCATGACCAGCGCACTCGATGATGAGAGCCTGAGGACCTTGTTCCTGATTGGTGCCACGTTCAACAACCACTTTGACCTCCCTGACACCACCGAACTGAACTGGAAGGAGACCGTGCTCCGGTGTCTGGAGAGCGTCAGGCCTCTATCAGGAACACAGCCAGACCCAAGGCCTTTTCATGCCCTCGTCTTCAGCCAAGATGGCCGCTGATACCTATTCCTATCCCTGTTCCTATCCTATCCCTGCTTGCTTTTTAATGCATTGTATTTTTAGGGCTTGCATTTTTATGTAGTGGGGAGTGGAGGAGAGAGAAGCATGAAGAGGGAAGTTAGCTAGAGGAGAGATGTCCTAGACAACGACTAACGTTAGAATTATATTCTAACACTAACACTTTCTATTCTATATCTATCTATTATTATTTTTTTAAAGTCCTTGCCACATAGGCTGTGCTGGAATAACTGGAACTGGTCACGACATTTGAATATTGTTGCCCTATTGTTGACTTGACTGCTTCTTTTGCTCTCTTCATTTGTAAGTCGATTTGGATAAAAGCGTCTGCTAGTGATTAAATGTAAAATTTCTTGTCAACTAACAATATTAATCTTTTTATAGAGGAAATATTCCTTTGTTATCATCTGTTTGACAAATTGGACCGTTAACACAGATCCTGTCAAAACATGAAAACATGCCTCTGGTTCAGGACTCATTACAGTATTTTTCCAGGGAATGTTTGTAAAGCCTAAAACATAAGAACATTAGCAAGATTAAACTTGTGTTTCGTATGAATTCGTATGTGTTAAAACAGGCTGGATTTTCTCTTTACTGATATTAAACATTGGTTAGTGTGACTGGGCTGGAAAGGAGATGTTTTTGTTGAAAAAAAAAAATTTCACATTGAAATCTGTTGAAAACAGGACAGACTCGATGACGACTCGATGACGACAGGCTCCCCTTTCTACGCTTCACATCTGTGACTTCCTGTCTATGTGGTTTTCAGCTTCCTGTCTGTGACTTTCTTCACATGGCTTTACGTGACAGTGACAATTGACGCAAGCAGAAAACAGGTTTATAGGTTTTATTGACTCGTGACTTATTTAGCTTTTTTAGAGTCCTAAAATTTTCTTCACAATGTCTTGTCGATTGCAATTTGTCCTCAGAGATATTCTGGTTCATCTAACAAGGACACAACCTGAAAACAGGACATGCTCGATGACGACAGCCTCGATTGTTGTTGAAATAAAACATGGTTACTTCCCTGTGATAACGAGTGATGGATCTGGGTTTGCTGAATGAGTTATATTGTTCCACTGAAAGTTGCAAATTGCTTTGGATATAATCATCTTGCCTTCTTATTCTACTTATCATTATATCATCTGTTCTCCAAAAACCTACCTGAATTTATTCCGTTTTAACTTTTGCAAAGTTTTCCATAAATATTCATACTTAACAGTCATTTGAGTACATAAAAACACTAAACAAGTGTCTTATTTATTTATTTGTTTCAAAATAAGTAATAGTCGTGTGATCAAATGATCTCAGCACGTCCGGGCTTTGAGGAGAGTGGTTTTGGGTCAATTAAGCTGCTTTTTTGGTCCACCTTGAAATCTGAAGAATCAGAAAGAGCTTTATTGAAATCTGCTGAAACAGGACAGGCTCAAAGACAGCAGTTTTGTCAGGTTCAATGACAACAGCCTCAACATGCTCAATGACATCATTCTTGACAGCCTCGATGAAGACCGCATTGTCCGGTTCAATGACAACAGCCTCGGGGGCCATTACATGACTATCAGAGGAAATGGGTTGCTCAAGTAGCAGCATAAATGGCCACATTTGTTCGCCGGATAGATTCAGCAGCCGAGCAAAGCGTATTAGTCCCTCCGAGACCGCCCGTCCAGAGTCTTGTCCCTCCGAGACCGCCCGTCCAGAGTCTCGTCCCTCCGAGACCGCCCGTCCAGAGTCTCGTCCCTCCGAGACCGCCCGTCCAGAGTCTCGTCCCTCCGAGACCGCCCGTCCAGAGTCTCGTCCCGCCGAGACCGCCCGTCCAGAGCCTCGTCCCGCCGACACCGCCCGTCCAGAGCCTCGTCCCGCCGAGACCGCCCGTCCAGAGCCTCGTCCCGCCGAGACCGCCCGTCCAGAGTCTCGTCCCTCCGAGACCGCCCGTCCAGAGTCTCGTCCCTCCGAGACCGCCCGTCCAGAGTCTCGTCCCTCCGAGACCGCCCGTCCAGAGTCTCGTCCCGCCGAGACCGCCCGTCCAGAGCCTCGTCCCGCCGAGACCGCCCGTCCAGAGCCTCGTCCCGCCGAGACCGCCCGTCCAGAGCCTCGTCCCGCCGAGACCGCCCGTCCAGAGTCTCGTCCCTCCCAGACCGCCCGTCCAGAGTCTCGTCCCGCCGAGACCGCCCGTCCAGAGCCTCGTCCCGCCGAGACCGCCCGTCCAGAGCCTCGTCCCTCCCAGACCGCCCGTCCAGAGTCTCGTCCTGCCGAAACCGCCTGTCTAGAGTCTCTTTCACCACACCGTGACAATTGCATTAACCCTGCTTGCATTTTAATGCATTATATTTTTAGGGCTTGCATTTTTATGGACTGAAATTCAACATGGTTGTATTTAAGCTGTTAATATTTAAATTCAAAACTTTTCACACACGTTTTCATAATTAAAAATGCAATAATCCATATTCAGATTTCACTTTAAAAAACAACCTATAATATTTGACAGGCAATTTTCGGTCAATTTTATTTCGCTTTACAAATTCGCGTCCACAAATCCAGTGGTTCAAATTCGACAGAAAATTCAACATTTGACATCTGGGATTGGCAGGAATATCAGTAGATTGCCGATTGATAATCTCCATAGCTGTTAGTCGACCTCACCAGCAAGAGGTACAAGCGGCTGTTGACGAAGAAAACTATAAAGCAACGGTAGAAAGATTCATTCATAAAAATAAAAAAAACGCATTTGTGATGATTATCAGGGTCAGTATATAGATATGAAAAAGCTGATAAAGATACAAGAGCTGTGTTTACATTTAAGTCTTCGCGGTTACTTTTGTACATGTAGCTTTCTCTACCGTGAACAAGATTATATTAATGTTATTCGCTGATGTACAGATCAAACGTTAAATCTGAGGTAATAGACATATATTTCTCTCGGCTGTTTAGTTTTCTTAAAGTTCTTGGCTTACTTTTGTTGGTTCAATCTGCCTGCAAGATTTAAAAATATACACTCTTTTGATCAAGACAAAAATGTAAATTCTGTCATTTACTTGCCGTCATGTCATTCCAAATCCCTTCAACTTTTCTGTGCAACACAAAAGAAGTTTTTTATATGAATGACAGCCTCAGTCACCATTTACCTTCATTGTGTGGAAAATGATGCTAAGAAAGTGAATGGTGACTTTTGTGTTCTACAGAAAAACCTCAAATTGGATTGGAACAAAGTCCTTCCTATGTTCCAGTGTGGAACGACATGACGTGGGTGAGAAAATGTTTTGGATAAACTCTCTCTTTAACCACACATTGCTGGGATTGTCCTTGTAATACTTACTTTGGATAAAACATCTTACCTTCTTCATATCTGTTCTCAAATAATCTTACCTAAATGTATTCCTTTTTAACTTCTACAAAGCTTTCCATAAACACTCAAGACTTGACACTGGATTAATCACAAAAGAAATTAAGGAGATTGTTCCATCCAAAGTGGATTCAACATCTCAATCTCAAGAGATTTCACGCAATAGAACCTTCTGGAAATCCAGCTGTAAAACAATCCCATCACACTACTCATAGTGATTGCTCTTGAAGATGATAAACGCAGACTATGAAAGAAGACTTTGAATGTTCTTAGAATAAAGATTCTGCTTTAAGTTTATAAGTTCTAAGTTCTATAATGTTCTAAGTTTGTTCAAATGACTGTAGTTTCTGATGCCAGTTTAGCCACTCAAAATTGTAATACAATGATAACATACAGACTAAAATGATTACATTCACATTGTATACAATGGTTGGTATCATGGCATCTTCAATTAGTTGATTCACCGCGTCTCTGCTTCTTGAAAGTTGATTCCGCGTATTGTTGTGGTTTCAATCTTTTTGGGAAATCACTTCTCAGAGATATTTGATGCCAGAAATATTAGACTTTATTTTGCAACAAAGCCGAGCATCCCTTGCAGAAGAACACTCTCGATCTTGTAAAGCTTTACAAATATATACCATGTGGTTTTCCAAAGATGGTAACACACCTTTGGATTATTTCTGGGTAAAGGTCTTGTACCATGTGACTTCTTAGAATAGAATTTTCTGCTGTAAGTAACATTCCAGGCCTTGTTTAAGGCTTTCAAAAGTCACACTATTTCGCACACATTGGAAATAGTGTACAAATATATAGCTGTTACGTTGAAGCAAGGATATTGCTTTACTTTAATCATGAAATAGACAGTAATCCAGGAAATAACTCAGAATAAGGCACCCGGAACAAGGAACTGCGAACATCAAACATCAAACAACAACCGACAAACACCAACTGAAGAACAAGGGTATAAATACACAGACAAACAAGCTTAACAAGATAACAAGGGGGTGTGGCTAATCAGAAACACCTGGGGAGACTAATCAACAGAACGGGGAACAGCAAAACATGTAAAGACAGAGAAACACATGACAGACAAGAACAAGGAACAAAACAAAACACCCACACCGTGACATAGCCCCCCCCCCATGGGCGGCTCCCGACGCCCCTTGAGACAAAAGACAAAAAACAAAACAAAACAAAAAAAACACTAAAGTTCAGGAGGGTGGTGAAGTGGAGGCGGTCTTGGGGGAGGGACGGAGGGCCAGGTTCGTGCAGGCGGCCAGGAAGGAGCAGGCGACCAGAACGGAGATGACCAGACGGGCGGCCAGGGCATAGACGACCCCTTGGGCGGCCAGGGCGGAGAAGACAGTCCATCGGACGGCCAGGGCGGAGACGACCCCTCGGGCGGCCATGGCGGAGACGACCCCTCGGGCGGCCATGGCGGAGACGACCCCTCGGGCGGCCAGGGCGGAGACGACCCCTCGGGCGGCCAGGGCGGAGACGACCCCTCGGGCGGCCGGGGCGGAGAACTGCAGACACCGGTTCGGGAACTGCAGGCACACACACTGGCTCGGGAACAGCAGACACACACACTGGCTCGGGAACAGACAACACAGACTCTGGCTCGGGAACAGACAACACAGACTCTGGCTCGGGAACAGCAGACACACACACTGGCTCGGGAACAGACAACACAGACTCTGGCTCGGGAACAGACGACACAGACTCTGGCTCGGGAACAGACGACACACTCACTGGTTGGGGAACAGGCGACACACACACTGGCTCGGGAACAGGCGACACACACACTGGCTCGGGAACAGGCGACACACACACTGGCTCGGGAACAGGTGACACACACACTGGCTCGGGAACAGACGACACACACACTGGCTCCGGCTCGGGGACAGACCACACAGACTCTGGCTCGGGGACAGACAACACACTCACTGGTTGGGGAACAGGCAACACACACACTGGCTCGGGAACAGGCAACACACACACTGGCTCGGGAACAGGCAACACACACACTGGCTCCGGCTCGGGGACAGACCACACAGACTCTGGCTCGGGAACAGACAACACACTCACTGGTTGTGGAACAGGCAACACACACACTGGATCCGGAACAGGCAACACACACACTGGCTCCGGCTCGGGGACAGACCACACAGACTCTGGCTCGGGAACAGACAACACTCTCACTGGTTGGGGAACAGGCAACACACACACTGGCTCCGGAACAGGCAACACACACACTGGCTCCGGCTCGGGGACAGACCACACAGACTCTGGCTCGGGAACAGACAACACACTCACTGGTTGGGGAACAGGCAACACACACACTGGCTCGGGAACAGCAGCACACACACTGGCTCCGGAACAGGCAACACACACACTGGCTCCGGCTCGGAGACAGACCACACAGACTCTGGCTCGGGGACAGACAACACACTCACTGGTTGGGGAACAGACAACACACACACTGGCTCGGGAACAGACATCACACACACTGGCTCGGGAACAGGAACAGACTCGGGAACAGGCAACACACACTCTGGCTCGGGAACAGGAACAGACTCTGGCTCGGGAACAGGAACAGACTCTGGCTCGGGAACAGGAACAGACTCTGGCTCGGGAACAGGAACAGACTCTGGCTCGGGAACAGGAACAGACTCTGGCTCGGGAACAGGAACAGACTCTGGCTCGGGAACAGGAACAGACTCTGGCTCGGGAACAGGAACAGACTCTGGCTCGGGAACAGGAACAGACTCTGGCTCGGGAACAGGAACAGACTCTGGGCCGGACATCTTGTCCGTAGACACTGGCTCGGAGGCGGCCATCTTGTCCGTAGACACTGGCTCGGAGGCGGCCATCTTGTCCGTAGACACTGGCTCGGAGGCGGCCATCTTGTCCGTAGACACTGGCTCGGAGGCGGCCATCTTGTCCGTAGACACTGGCTTGGAGGAAGTGACGTGAACAGTCTCTGGATCCGCACAAGTGACGTGAACAGTCTCTGGTTTGGCCATCTTGTCCTTAGACACTGGCTCGGAGGAAGTGACGTGAACTGTCTCTGGATCAGCAGAAGTGACGTGAACAGTCTCTGGTTCGGCCATCTTGTCCGTAGACACTGGCTCGGAGGAAGTGACGTGAACAGTCTCTGGATCGGCCATCTTGTCCGTAGACACTGGCTCGAAGGCGGCCATCTTGTCCGTAGACACTGGCTCGAAGGTGGCCATCTTGTCCGTAGACACTGGCTCGGAGGAAGTGACGTGAACCGACTCTGGATCGGCCATCTTGTCTGTAGACACTGGCTCTGTAGAAGTGATGTGAAGCGTCTCTGGCTCGGAGGAAGTGACATGAACAGTCTCTGGCTCGGAGGAAGTGACATGAACAGTCTCTGGATCGGCAGACGTGACTTGAACAGTCTCTGGATCGGCAGACGTGACTTGAACAGTCTCTGGATCGGCAGACGTGACTTGAACAGTCTCTGGATCGGCAGACGTGACTTGAACAGTCTCTGGATCGGCAGACGTGACTTGAACAGTCTCTGGATCGGCAGACGTGACTTGAACAGTCTCTGGATCGGCAGACGTGACTTGAATACGTGCGTCGTGGTATTAGGCATATAATTGGTGAGTGCACCGCGGCAGCCCTCGTGTGAAGACCGAAGAGTGTAAAGACCAAAGACTCTACCTGTGCGACTCCACCGAGCAAGGACACTGACAAGGCACTTGAGTATTTATTTCCTGTTGTTTATTTTATTTTGGTTCCCTTTGTCTTTTACACACCTTTTCATCTGATCTTTCTGTTTGTGAGCTCTTTTACACTGTGTTTTCAAATCACTACTATTACTAACATACAGGTCCTTCTAAAAAAATTAGCATATTGTGATAAAGTTCATTATTTTCCATAATGTAATGATAAAAATTAAACTTTCATATATTTTAGATTCATTGCACACCAACGGAAATATTTCAGGTCTTTTATTGTTTTAATACTGATGATTTTGGCATACAGCTCATGAAAACCCCAAATTCCTATCTCAAAAATTAGCATATCATGAAAAGGTTCTCTAAACGAGCTATTAACCTAATCATCTGAATCAACTAATTAACTCTAAACACCTGCAAAAGATTCCTGAGGCTTTTAAAAACTCCCAGCCTGTTTCATTACTCAAAACCGCAATCATAGGTAAGACTGCCGACCTGACTGCTGTCCATAAGGCCATCATTGACAACCTCAAGCAAGAGGGTGAGACACAGAAAGAAATTTCTGAACAAATAGGCTGTTCCCAGAGTGCTGTATCAAGGCACCTCAGTGGGAAGTCTGTGGGAAGGAAAAAGTGTGGCAAAAAACGCTGCACAACGAGAAGAGGTGACCGGACCCTGAGGAAGATTGTGGAGAAGGACCGATTCCAGACCTTGGGGGACCTGCGGAAGCAGCGGACTGAGTCTGGAGTAGAAACATCCAGAGCCACCGTGCACAGGCGTGTGCAGGAAATGGGCTACAGTTGCCGCGTCAGCTGCTGGTGTTGGTCCACTGTGTTTTATCAAGGGCAGGGTCAATGCAGAGTCCAGAGTCTCTCGACAAAAATGCACTTGCCTTGCTTGGCAAGTGTTCAAGTGGAAATGATGGCGGCGCGCACAGACGCAGCGGCTCTAAGCTCTCTCGACTGGTGGATTGTTTTCATGTTGGTGTTGTTGCTGGGCACATTTTCGCACATCCATCTAACTGAGCCCATTCAGTACAGTCGTACTGAACTCCTCGAACTTAAGACTGGGGACATATATCATGTAACAACGGATTTTCTTATCCCTCCCGAGATCGCTACATCACCTCTCGGATCACTCGCAGCAGCGAGACGGAGGAGGAGACGCTGCGAGCGGCGGCAGAAGAGAGGCAAGCGGGCTGGCTTGTTAGCTAGATTAAAGGCTAACCCATTTAAGCCATCACTCCCTACCATCTTCCTCTCGAATGCTAGATCAATCAGCAATAAGATGGACGAGATTCGTCTACGACTGACAATGCAAAGGAATATGGCCAACTGTTGCAGCATGATTTTCACGGAGACCTGGCTGGATTACACCATCCCGGACGCGGCTATCGAGTTAGCCGGCCTCACTGTCCATCGAGCCGACAGAACAGCTGATTCGGGTAAGAAGATCGGGGGAGGGTTGTGTATTTACATTAACAACTCGTGGTGCACAAATACGACTGTAGTTAAAAGTCTCTGCTGTCCTGATGTAGAGTTCATGCTGCTTAAATGCAGGCCGTTTTATCTACCAAGAGAATTCTCTGTTGTGTATATCTGTGCTGTGTATATCCCCCCATATGCTAATGCTAAACAGGCTCTAGCACAGCTACACGACAATATTAATAACAGCCTGGCTTCACATCCTGATAGTGTCTTTATAGCAGCGGGGGATTTTAACCATGCTGACTTAAAGACTGTTCTACATAAATTCCATCATAATGTGAATTGTGCAACCAGAGGAGATAAAACACTAGATCAGGTGTATACCAATGTAGCTAAGGCTTACAAAGTCAAGGCATATCCTCATCTGGGTTTGAGTGATCATATTTCACTTATGCTTCATTCCCGGTACACTCCCATCATTAAGTCTGCTGGGCCCGAGGTGAAACTCGTCAGAATCTGGCCCAAAAATGCCGTCTCTGAGCTACAGGACTGTTTCTATCACACAGACTGGGATGTTTTTAGAGACCAGGAATTATCAACACGGCAGGCCCTTGATGAGTATACTGGCACAGTTATGGACTATATAAATTTTTGTGTAGACAAGGTTACATCTTGGAAAACGATTCATATCTTTCCTAACCAAAAGCCATGGGTGACACAAGAGGTGCGACAGTTGATTAAAGACAGGAATGCAGCCTATAGGTCTGGTGACAGTAGGGCCTACAGCACAGCCAGGAAGGCTCTTAAAAGGGGCATCAAGTCTGCCAAGCAAATCTATAAAAGGAAGATTGAAGCTCATTTCAACACCTTCACTGACTCACGACAGGTGTGGGAAGGAATAAGGGCACTTTCGGATTACAAAGGAACAACATCAGCCTTTGTGAATGGTTCGTCCACTGTGGCGGCAGAATTAAATCAGTTCTATGCACGCTTTGATAGGGAGAACAAGGATGAGTTGTGCCCCCACTTGCCCTCCCACGACGATATGTCACCAGTCCTGAGCCTTCATGAAGTGAGACTCTGCCTAGGTAACATCAATCCTAGGAAAGCATCTGGTCCGGATGGAGTACTGGGACGGGTGCTAAAGGACTGTGCGTCCGAACTAGCAGAAGTTTTTTACCATCATCTTCAACTTGTCACTGTCCAGGTCATGGGTTCCATCATGTTTTAAAGCAGCAACAATTATTCCTGTCCCTAAACAAGCCAATGTCACATGCCTGAATGACTATAGGCCTGTTGCACTTACATCTATCCCTGCAAAGTGCCTGGAGCGGCTGGTCATGAAACACCTAAAAAAGGCCATACCACCAGCTTTAGACCGGTACCAGTTTGCATATAAGGAAAATAGATCAACGGAGGATGCCATTGCTATGGTGCTTCACCTAATGTTGGAACATTTAGAGCATAAAAACACCTATGCACGGCTGCTTTTCATTGACTTTAGTTCAGCCTTCAACACAATACGGCCAAATACACTTCTGCTGAAATTGTGTAATCTTGGACTGAACAAATCACTATGTTACTGGATACTGGATTTTCTAACCAACCGCTCCCAATGTGTGAAAATAGGCGAGCACGTTTCTGAAACCATATACATCAACACTGGTGCACCTCAAGGCTGCGTGCTCAGTCCCCTACTTTACACATTTTACACACATGACTGTTCCGCTTTTTTTCCCACTAATCATGTCATTAAATTTGCTGACGACACTACTGTGCTCGGCCTCATTACAGCCAGCAATGAGGAGGCATACAGGGCGGAGATTGAACTGTTAACAGAGTGGTGTAAGAACCATAACCTCTTACTAAACATCAGAAAGACAAAGGAAATCATAGTTGACTTTCGTAAATCAAACAATCTAGGTCACTCATCCCTCAACATCAATGGAGAGGCAGTCGAGAGGGTGAAACACTTTAAATTTCTGGGTGTTACTATGTCGGAGGATCTGTCCTGGAGCAGGAGCATTAGTACAGCGGTAGGGAAGGCCCAGCAGCGGCTCTATTACCTGAGGAACCTGAGAAGAGTGAAACTCCCCCAGAGGCTCATGATAAATTTTTACAACAGTGCAATCCAAAGTGTCCTGACTTATGGGCTGTTGGTGTGGTTTTCTAGCTGCACCACAGCTGAACGACAGTTGATTCAGAGGGTGGTGGAAACTGCAGGCAAAATCTTCGGGACTACCCTCCCGGAGATCTCATCTGTGTACACCACCCGCTGTCTGCGTAAAGCACACAACATCATAAGAGACCGGTTCCATCCAGCACACGGCTTGTTCCGCCTGCTGCCGTCGGGCAGGAGGTACAGGTCTCTTCCAGCTAGAACCACTAGAATGGCCAACTGCCTCTACCCTCAGGCAGTTCGACTGCTGAATGAGCACCATTCCGGACTACCTCCTTCTGTTACCTAATTTACACATCTAACACTATTTAACATTACCCAACAACTGCAATAACTGTGAACTGGACTCTGCATTGTTGCAGTACACATAATTATACATTTTCATTGATTGGTTGTGATTCACCTTATATGCCCCTTCTTTTTTTATATGTGTCACTCTGACCCTATTTGTGGTGCTAGTAAGGACTTTACCATCCAACAATTGCATTAATTGTAACTAGACTGTGCAGCTCTATAAGTGATTCCACTTGATATTCCTTTGTCTTGGTAGCTGTCTGTTGCAGTGCCCTGTAAACAAACTGTTTTTATTAGTGATCTTTTGCACTTTATGAAAACCACTGTCGATTGTTGCTCTGATGTAATTTCGTTGTACTTGCAATGACAATAAATAATAATAATAATAATGCAGCTAGCTATCAGGAGATTTTGGAGCACTTCATGCTTCCATCTGCTGAAAAGCTTTATGGAGATTTTTCAGCACGACCTGGCACCTGCTCTCAGTGCCAAAACCACTGGTAAATGGTTTACTCACCATGATATTACTGTGCTCAATTGGCCTGCCAACTCTCCTGACCTGAACCCCATAGAGAATCTGTGGGATATTGTGAAGAGAAAGTTGAGAGACGCAAGACCCAACACTCTGGATGAGCTTAAGGCCGCTATCGAAGCATCCTGGGCCTCCATAATACCTCAGCAGTGCCACAGGCTGATTGCCTCCATGCCACGCCGCATTGAAGCAGTCATTTCTGCAAAAGGATTCCCGACCAAGTATTGAGTGCATAACCGAACATAATTATTTGAAGGTTGACTTTTTTTGTATTAAAAACACTTCTTTTATTGGTCGGATGAAATATGCTAATTTTTTGAGATAGGAATTTTGGGTTTTCATGAGCTGTATGCCAAAATCATCAGTATTAAAACAATAAAAGACCTGAAATATTTCAGTTGGTGTACAATGAATCTAAAATATATGAAAGTTTAATTTTTATCATTAAATTATGGAAAATAATTAACTTTATCACAATATGCTAATTTTTTGAGAAGCACCTGTACATAAATCAAAGGTCACATGTTGGAGGCAGTACAATCCTAACAACCTGCGTACATTTCCGGCGTCTTCTAGACTTTATTCTCTTTTCCTATTGGTCTCTGGAACTGCCAGTCTGCTGTTAACAAAGCTGATTTCATTACATCGATTTCTTGTGTAAGGGCCACCCATTGGCCCAACGACGGAATCCAATGGTATGGTCGAAGGAATTCAGCGTGTATGTCTTTTCGGGCGTTTCTGGAAAAATCACTTTAATTTATTAAATGGTCGGTTTCTAATATTAATCTTGACCCCATGAATAATTCAATCTGACTCCAAATTTGAATGACTCTTTATCTTTTACTTATTTATCCTGACAGCTGATCAAACGTTTAATTGTGATTTAATTTAGATCATTGATTAGTCTGAGTTTCTTATACTTTAATTTATTAATTCATTATTGGCCCAATGCCGCACAGAGATCACGTCGGCCGGATCGTGTTTCTCACGGACACAAACTTATCAGTTCTGAATTTAGTCAGAGGATGCAGGGTTAGATAATACCTCTTAAGTCAGTGGCCTACTGCTCACTTGTACAAAAAAGTGTAGTTTACTTTAACCATTTCCATACAACTTGCTAAATCAGTGATAGACAGAAATCAAAAGGTCTTCAGATGATGTGCCTACTGCTCCATTCATACATGCGCCTTTAGTTTGACCTACCCTGCAAGATTTGCGGTAGCACCAGCCTCCTATAATCTACTAAAATAATGATTTCAGAATACTTCAGAATAAATCAAGATGTAACATTTATTTTTTGTCAGGAAAAATGTATCATGCCAATTCCACAAGTAGATGATTAAAAGCCAATTCAGAAATAATAAATACATAACATCAATTGCTCAAAGATGACTCTAAGAGTAAGAAATGCATTCCTGACAGAGACACACAGTGGTGTGTGAGTGTATTCTGAGTCCAAGACTCGAGAAGTCACTGACACAGCACTGCATGGGGGTTTTCCTGGTTACAGTTTTCCCCAGACTGCTCTGTTACCTAGCCTTAAATACCCAGACCAGAACAAAAGGGTTGTACCAATATTTTTCAGAGTTTGCTTTGGGTCAATTCCTGTACCCAGGGGGAAACACCTGGTCTCTCGGGAGAGGGGAGATATCTTGAAAAGACATCATCAATGGAGGAGAACAGGATTATCTTAAGTTCTCAATGTTTCTTATGATCTCAATGACTGCAATGAAATTAAGACCGTTTTACCAATCGCACTGAGACATTTAAAATGAAACCAAACATGAAAAGGAAAAACAATAGATTCACAAGATATATAATATGTGATATATAGGCATTCTTAGTGAACTTTTGGTGACTTGACTCAGGGGGAGAGGGGGGATACAGAGATAAGGGGCAAATGTTTGGACAGGACAATGTCCTATTGCTCTGTCTTTGCGATCTTCTGTCCAGGGTGCGTTTTATGGCTCGTCTGACTGGAAGGGGTGGTGGCACTGGTCTGCTCATTTCAGATGATTGGAAATTTAATCCTTTACCACCTCTTTACCAATCCTATGACAACAGTTCATTTGAATCACATTCAATTACCATCACTAGTCCACACACACAAAAACAGGTGTTTTTTAATCACACCCAAATAGGGGCAAATTTGACAAGCTATAATAAATGATCTGTGATGTAATTTGAGCTGAAACTTCACAGACATATTCTGGGGACACCAGATACTTATATTACATCTTGTGAAACAGTTATTTTACTTTATAAAGTTTTAAATATGGATATTTTTCTTACACAAACTCATCGCTTCGCTTCAGAAGGCCTTTATTAACACGCCAGAGCCGTGTGGAACACTTTTATGATGGACAGACGCACTTTTATGATGGATAGATGCACTTTTATGATGGATAGATGCACTTTTATGATGGATAGATGCACTTTTATGATGGATAGATGCACTTCTATGATGGATAGATGCACTTCTATGATGGATAGATGCACTTTTATGATGGATAGATGCACTTTTATGATGGATAGATGCACTTTTATGATGGATAGATGCACTTTTATCAAGGATAGATATACGTTTATCATGGATAGATGCACTTTTATGATGGATAGATGCACTTTTATGATGGATAGATGCACTTTTATGATGGATAGATGCACTTCTATGATGGATAGATGCACTTCTATGATGGATAGATGCACTTTTATGATGGACAGATGCACTTTTATGATGATAGATGCACTTTTATGATGGATAGACACATTTTTATGATGGATAGATGCACTTTTATGATGGATAGATGCACTTTTATGATGGACAGACGCACTTTTATGATGGACAGATGCACTTTTATGATGATAGATGCACTTTTATAATGGACAGATGCACTTTTATGATGGATAGATGCACTTTTATGATGGATAGATGCACTTTTATAATGGACAGATGCACTTTTATGATGAATAGATGCACTTTTATGATGATAGATGCACTTTTATGATGAATCGATGCACTTTTATGATGGATAGATGCACTTTTATGATGGATAGATGCACTTTTATGATGGACAGATGCACTTTTATGATGAATAGATGCACTTTTATGATGGACAGATGCACTTTTATGATGGACAGATGCACTTTTATGATGAATAGATGCACTTTTATGATGAATAGATGCACTTTTATGATAGATAGATGCACTTTTATGGACTTCAAAACAAAAATCGGCCATTCACTGCCATTATAAGAGCCAGGACTTTTTTTTAATTTAACTCTGATTGTGTTCGTCTGAACAAAGAATGTCATATACACCTAGAATGACTTGATTTACTCACCCTCATGGGCAAATTTTCATTTTTGGGTGAACTATCTCTAAGGCAGCATTACTCCTTTTCTACAATCAGTAAGTAAACTAGTCAAGATTTCATAGAACTAGCTAATAAAGACGACACTACCTCAGAACTGCAGGGAAACACTTCAAAGGTATATGATGAATGTTAGTCTGTGAATACTCTGATATGAGACCATGATCACAACTCTGATGACCAGCTGTTTACAGTCTGACATAAAACACTGCAGGTCAGGGTGAAAACATTTTTAAATGCAGTAAATTCATCCAGCCTCAAGAGGGAGCCATCTCACTTCTAGTGCTTGAACAACTCATGTTAATTTACTTCTAAGCTAATTCTGGGGCAGTCCATTGTCCATGTTAAATAAAATTGAAACTAAATTAAACATGCTGATAAACACATTAGGTGTCAAATATTATTTAAAGTTAATGAAATGGTCTTACTTTTATTGTTACTGTTAAAATTCAACATTGTTACTTCCTTTGGATCTGGGTTTGGTTTGTATATTGTTGTCACCTCAGGCGCAGACACCACCAAAACCAGTGAATCTACCGTCTTCACAACCCTGTTGGAAGGTATTAGACAACAAGACACTTGACATTAGAGCACTGCAGAAAAACGACCACTTGTGTAAACAATAAGGGAACGTGTTAAATTACCCAAAGGAAGGGGTGTTGTTGTGGGATTAGATCTGTTATTCAGTTCAATGTTACTGTGTAAAACGCTCTGTCACTCTGTAAAACTGTGAGCCTCCTTTTAATATTTTAAGAGTTTAAGCTAAAACTCTTCAGAATTAGTGCAGAATATTTCACTCTTGCAGAAATGTTGATTGGTTGTTTCACATGTTTACTTCACATAAATCACTTTTTTGGTCTCTTCATGCAATAAAATCGCAGTGCTCTCTCATCTGTGCCTTTTGAAAAGAACCACGAAACGAGAATCAAACTCGGGTCAGCTAAGTGCTGTCAGATTCACTGCCCGCAAGACACTTGGCTCTGACCGTGATGCATTACTTTTCTAAGATTATTAAGAAGTTTGTTAGTGTTTCACACTACCTCTAGGTAGAAGGAGCTGCTTTTAATTACAACACTCTCAATCTACAAAAACATACCATAAAATGCACAGATTAAGCTGTGCTTGATACCTTTGAATCAATATTGCAAAAACAAATTAATAATGCCTTAATGAACTGAATGTAATTAACGGCTGCAATAACCTCCTTTCTGGAATTAGAGCTTTCTTATAGCAGAATGATTGAATTGATTTTGTGACATTGTTTTCCTGTTTATTACTGTAAAGCTGCTTTGAAGCAAATTGTATTGTAAAAAGCACTGTATAATAAATAAACTTGACATAAATTCTTATATTTTCTAAGTTTCTTTTTTCAAATAAATAAAAAGAATACACACTTTTACTGTATAATTCCATGACACCTAACAATAACAATCTTTTTATGAGGAAAAATAATTATATTAATGAGGTTTAACAAAAGAACAGGGCGTTAACATAGAAATGAAAAATGCAGCTGGTTCATGACTTATTACAGTTGGAATGTTTGTAAAGCCTAAAGCACAAGGAAACTTGCAAGATTAAACTTGAATTTTGAATGAAATGCTTGTGCTGTCATCTTAGGGGAATTCATGAACAGACTGTCTTGTATGGGGGTAGAATTGTTCCATTATTCCAAATAAATAGATTATGATCCACAAATAAATGTAAAGAGATTCACAAAAATATATCAAATTCACAAATAAATCGATTAAGATCCACAAATAAATGTAAAGAGTTTCACAAAAAAAATATAAAACTCACAAATAAATAAAATTAGCTTTGCGAATAAAAATCTATATTTACAAATGTGTTTTATGCCACAAACACAACTTGGCCTGGCATTTATTTGTGAACCGTTTTTTGTGCATTTGTAAATCCCCTCACGCATTTGTGAATTGGTTCCTATGCATTTGTAAATCCCCTCACGCATGTTGTGTCTATACATTAAGAAAATCATAAAAAAAAAATCCTAGTTTACACTGCCCAATTTCACCTCAGATGGAGAGTACACCTTCTCACCGTGTCACCTGCACAGTTTCAGGACATTCTGATTTTGTATTACAAAATAAGAGCCCTCCAAAGTTAATAAATGCGCTGTTTTGGCTTTACATTCAGAAAATCACTAAAACAAAAATCCTAGTTTACACTGCCCAATTTCACCTCAGATGGAGAGTACACCTTCTCACCGTGTCACATGCACAGTTTCAGGACATTCTGATGTTGTATTACAAAATAAGAGCCCTCCAAAATTCATAAATATGCTGTTTTGGCTTTACATTCAGAAAATCACAAAAAAAAAAAATCCTAGTTTACACTGCCCAATTTCACCTCAGATGGAGAGTACACCTTCTCACCGTGTCACCTGCACAGTTTCAGGACATTCTGATTTTGTATTACAAAATAAGAGCCCTCCAAAGTTAATAAATGCGCTGTTTTGGCTTTACATTCAGAAAATCACTAAAACAAAAATCCTAGTTTACACTGCCCAATTTCACCTCAGATGGAGAGTACACCTTCTCACCGTGTCACATGCACAGTTTCAGGACATTCTGATGTTGTATTACAAAATAAGAGCCCTCCAAAATTCATAAATATGCTGTTTTGGCTTTACATTCAGAAAATCACAAAAAAAAAAAATCCTAGTTTACACTGCCCAATTTCACCTCAGATGGAGAGTACACCTTCTCACCGTGTCACCTGCACAGTTTCAGGACATTCTGATTTTGTATTACAAAATAAGAGCCCTCCAAAGTTAATAAATGCGCTGTTTTGGCTTTACATTCAGAAAATCACTAAAACAAAAATCCTAGTTTACACTGCCCAATTTCACCTCAGATGGAGAGTACACCTTCTCACCGTGTCACATGCACAGTTTCAGGACATTCTGATGTTGTATTACAAAATAAGAGCCCTCCAAAATTCATAAATATGCTGTTTTGGCTTTACATTCAGAAAATCACAAAAAAAAAAATCCTAGTTTACACTGCCCAATTTCACCTCAGATGGAGAGTACACCTTCTCACCGTGTCACCTGCACAGTTTCAGGACATTCTGATGTTGTATTACAAAATAACAGCCCTCCGAAGTTCATAAATACGCTGTTTTGCCTTTACATTCAGAAAATCACAAAAAAAAAAATCATAGTTTACACTGCCCAATTTCACCTCAGATGGAGAGTACACCTTCTCACCGTGTCACATGCACAGTTTCAGGACATTATGATGTTTTATTACAAAATAAGAGCCCTCCAAAATTCATAAATATGCTGTTTTGGCTTTACATTCAGAAAATAACAAAAAAAAAAAAATCCTAGTTTACACTGCCCAATTTCACCTCAGATGGAGAGTACACCTTCTCACCGTGTCACCTGCACAGTTTCAGGACATTCTGATGTTGTATTACAAAATAAGAGCCCTCCAAAATTCATAAATAAGCTGTTGTGTCTATACATTCAGAAAATCATAAAAAAAAATCCTAGTTTACACTGCCCAATTTCACGTCAGATGGAGAGTACACCTTCTCACCGTGTCACCTGCACAGTTTCAGGACATTCTGATGTTGTATTACAAAATAACAGCCCTCCAAAGTTCATAAATAAGCTGTTGTGTCTATACATTCAGAAAATCATTAAAAAAAAAATCCTAGTTTACACTGCCCAATTTCACTTCAGATGGAGAGTACACCTTCTCACGGTGTCACCTGCACAGTTTCAGGACATTCTGATTTTGTATTAAAAAATAAGAGCCCTCCAAAGTTCATAAATGCGCTGTTTTGGCTTTACATTCAGACAATCACTAAAACAAAAATCCTAGTTTACACTGCCCAATTTCACCTCAGATGGAGAGTACACCTTCTCACCGTGTCACCTGCACAGTTTCAGGACATTCTTATGTTGTATTACAAAATAAGAGCCCTCCAAAATTAATAAATATGCTGTTTTGGCTTTACATTCAGAAAATCACAAAAAAAAAAAATCCTAGTTTACACTGCCCAATTTCACCTCAGATGGAGAGTACACCTTCTCACCGTGTCACCTGCACAGTTTCAGGACATTCTGATGTTGTATTACAAAATAACAGCCCTCCGAAGTTCATAAATACGCTGTTTTGCCTTTACATTCAGAAAATCACAAAAAAAAAAAATCATAGTTTACACTGCCCAATTTCACCTCAGATGGAGAGTACACCTTCTCACCGTGTCACATGCACAGTTTCAGGACATTCTGATGTTGTATTACAAAATAAGAGCCCTCCAAAATTCATAAATATGCTGTTTTGGCTTTACATTCAGAAAATCACAAAAAAAAAAAATCCTAGTTTACACTGCCCAATTTCACCTCAGATGGAGAGTACACCTTCTCACCGTGTCACCTGCACAGTTTCAGGACATTCTGATGTTGTATTACAAAATAAGAGCCCTCCAAAATTCATAAATAAGCTGTTGTGTCTATACATTCAGAAAATCATTAAAAAAAAATCCTGGTTTACACTGCCCAATTTCACGTCAGATGGAGAGTACACCTTCTCACCGTGTCACCTGCACAGTTTCAGGACATTCTGATGTTGTATTACAAAATAACAGCCCTCCGAAGTTCATAAATACGCTGTTTTGCCTTTACATTCAGAAAATCATTTAAAAAAAATATCCTAGTTTACACTGCCCAATTTCACTTCAGATGGAGAGTACACCTTCTCACCGTGTCACATGCACAGTTTCAGGACATTCTGATGTTGTATTACAAAATAAGAGCCCTCCAAAATTCATAAATATGCTGTTTTGGCTTTACATTCAGAAAATCACAAAAAAAAAAATCCTAGTTTACACTGCCCAATTTCACCTCAGATGGAGAGTACACCTTCTCACCGTGTCACCTGCACAGTTTCAGGACATTCTGATGTTGTATTACAAAATAAGAGCCCTCCAAAATTCATAAATAAGCTGTTGTGTCTATACATTCAGAAAATCATTAAAAAAAAATCCTGGTTTACACTGCCCAATTTCACGTCAGATGGAGAGTACACCTTCTCACCGTGTCACCTGCACAGTTTCAGGACATTCTGATGTTGTATTACAAAATAACAGCCCTCCAAAGTTCATAAATAAGCTGTTGTGTCTATACATTCAGAAAATCATTTAAAAAAAAAATCCTAGTTTACACTGCCCAATTTCACTTCAGATGGAGAGTACACCTTCTCACCGTGTCACCTGCACAGTTTCAGGACATTCTGATTTTGTATTACAAAATAAGAGCCCTCCAAAGTTAATAAATGCGCTGTTTTGGCTTTACATTCAGACAATCACTAAAACAAAAATCCTAGTTTACACTGCCCAATTTCACCTCAGATGGAGAGTACACCTTCTCACCGTGTCACCTGCACAGTTTCAGGACATTCTGATGTTGTATTACAAAATAACAGCCCTCCGAAGTTCATAAATACGCTGTTTTGCCTTTACATTCAGAAAATCACAAAAAAAAAAATCATAGTTTACACTGCCCAATTTCACCTCAGATGGAGAGTACACCTTCTCACCGTGTCACATGCACAGTTTCAGGACATTATGATGTTTTATTACAAAATAAGAGCCCTCCAAAATTCATAAATAAGCTGTTGTGTCTATACATTCAGAAAATCATAAAAAAACATCCTAGTTTACACTGCCCAATTTCACGTCAGATGGAGAGTACACCTTCTCACCGTGTCACCTGCACAGTTTCAGGACATTCTGATGTTGTATTACAAAATAACAGCCCTCCAAAGTTCATAAATAAGCTGTTGTGTCTATACATTAAGAAAATCATTAAAAAAAAAATCCTAGTTTACACTGCCCAATTTCACTTCAGATGGAGAGTACACCTTCTCACGGTGTCACCTGCACAGTTTCAGGACATTCTGATTTTGTATTACAAAATAAGAGCCCTCCAAATTTCATAAATGCGCTGTTTTGGCTTTACATTCAGACAATCACTATTCACCCAATTTCACCTCAGATGGAGAGTACACCTTCTCACCGTGTCACATGCACAGTTTCAGGACATTATGATGTTTTATTACAAAATAAGAGCCCTCCAAAATTCATAAATATGCTGTTTTGGCTTTACATTCAGAAAATAACTAAAAAAAAAAATCCTAGTTTACACTGCCCAATTTCACCTCAGATGGAGAGTACACCTTCTCACCGTGTCACCTGCACAGTTTCAGGACATTCTGATGTTGTATTACAAAATAAGAGCCCTCCAAAATTCATAAATAAGCTGTTGTGTCTATACATTCAGAAAATCATAAAAAAAAATCCTAGTTTACACTGCCCAATTTCACGTCAGATGGAGAGTACACCTTCTCACCGTGTCACCTGCACAGTTTCAGGACATTCTGATGTTGTATTACAAAATAACAGCCCTCCAAAGTTCATAAATAAGCTGTTGTGTCTATACATTCAGAAAATCATTAAAAAAAAAAATCCTAGTTTACACTGCCCAATTTCACTTCAGATGGAGAGTACACCTTCTCACGGTGTCACCTGCACAGTTTCAGGACATTCTGATTTTGTATTAAAAAATAAGAGCCCTCCAAAGTTCATAAATGCGCTGTTTTGGCTTTACATTCAGACAATCACTAAAACAAAAATCCTAGTTTACACTGCCCAATTTCACCTCAGATGGAGAGTACACCTTCTCACCGTGTCACCTGCACAGTTTCAGGACATTCTTATGTTGTATTACAAAATAAGAGCCCTCCAAAATTAATAAATATGCTGTTTTGGCTTTACATTCAGAAAATCACAAAAAAAAAAAATCCTAGTTTACACTGCCCAATTTCACCTCAGATGGAGAGTACACCTTCTCACCGTGTCACCTGCACAGTTTCAGGACATTCTGATGTTGTATTACAAAATAACAGCCCTCCGAAGTTCATAAATACGCTGTTTTGCCTTTACATTCAGAAAATCACAAAAAAAAAAAATCATAGTTTACACTGCCCAATTTCACCTCAGATGGAGAGTACACCTTCTCACCGTGTCACATGCACAGTTTCAGGACATTCTGATGTTGTATTACAAAATAAGAGCCCTCCAAAATTCATAAATATGCTGTTTTGGCTTTACATTCAGAAAATCACAAAAAAAAAAAATCCTGGTTTACACTGCCCAATTTCACCTCAGATGGAGAGTACACCTTCTCACCGTGTCACCTGCACAGTTTCAGGACATTCTGATGTTGTATTACAAAATAAGAGCCCTCCAAAATTCATAAATAAGCTGTTGTGTCTATACATTCAGAAAATCATTAAAAAAAAATCCTGGTTTACACTGCCCAATTTCACGTCAGATGGAGAGTACACCTTCTCACCGTGTCACCTGCACAGTTTCAGGACATTCTGATGTTGTATTACAAAATAACAGCCCTCCAAAGTTCATAAATAAGCTGTTGTGTCTATACATTCAGAAAATCATTTAAAAAAAAATCCTAGTTTACACTGCCCAATTTCACTTCAGATGGAGAGTACACCTTCTCACCGTGTCACCTGCACAGTTTCAGGACATTCTGATTTTGTATTACAAAATAAGAGCCCTCCAAAGTTAATAAATGCGCTGTTTTGGCTTTACATTCAGACAATCACTAAAACAAAAATCCTAGTTTACACTGCCCAATTTCACCTCAGATGGAGAGTACACCTTCTCACCGTGTCACCTGCACAGTTTCAGGACATTCTGATGTTGTATTACAAAATAAGAGCCCTCCAAAATTCATAAATAAGCTGTTGTGTCTATACATTCAGAAAATCATAAAAAAACATCCTAGTTTACACTGCCCAATTTCACGTCAGATGGAGAGTACACCTTCTCACCGTGTCACCTGCACAGTTTCAGGACATTCTGATGTTGTATTACAAAATAACAGCCCTCCAAAGTTCATAAATAAGCTGTTGTGTCTATACATTAAGAAAATCATTAAAAAAAAAATCCTAGTTTACACTGCCCAATTTCACTTCAGATGGAGAGTACACCTTCTCACGGTGTCACCTGCACAGTTTCAGGACATTCTGATTTTGTATTACAAAATAAGAGCCCTCCAAATTTCATAAATGCGCTGTTTTGGCTTTACATTCAGACAATCACTAAAACAAAAATCCTAGATTAAACTGCCCAATTTCACCTCAGATGGAGAGTACACCTTCTCACCGTGTCACCTGCACAGTTTCAGGACATTCTTATGTTGTATTACAAAATAAGAGCCCTCCAAAATTCATAAATATGCTGTTTTGGCTTTACATTCAGAAAATCACTAAAAAAAAAAATCCTAGTTTACACTGCCCAATTTCAACTCAGATGGAGAGTAAACCTTCTCACCGTGTTACCTGTACAGTTTCAGGACATTCTGATGTTGTATTACAAAATAAGAGCCCTCCAAAATTCATAAATAAGCTGTTGTGTCTATACATTAAGAAAATCATAAAAAAAAATCCTAGTTTACACTGCCCAATTTCACTTCAGATGGAGAGTACACCTTCTCACGGTGTCACCTGCACAGTTTCAGGACATTCTGATGTTGTATTACAAAATAACAGCCCTCCGAAGTTCATAAATACGCTGTTTTGCCTTTACATTCAGAAAATCACAAAAAAAAAAATCATAGTTTACACTGCCCAATTTCACCTCAGATGGAGAGTACACCTTCTCACCGTGTCACATGCACAGTTTCAGGACATTATGATGTTTTATTACAAAATAAGAGCCCTCCAAAATTCATAAATATGCTGTTTTGGCTTTACATTCAGAAAATAACTAAAAAAAAAAATCCTAGTTTACACTGCCCAATTTCACCTCAGATGGAGAGTACACCTTCTCACCGTGTCACCTGCACAGTTTCAGGACATTCTGATGTTGTATTACAAAATAAGAGCCCTCCAAAATTCATAAATAAGCTGTTGTGTCTATACATTCAGAAAATCATAAAAAAAAATCCTAGTTTACACTGCCCAATTTCACGTCAGATGGAGAGTACACCTTCTCACCGTGTCACCTGCACAGTTTCAGGACATTCTGATGTTGTATTACAAAATAACAGCCCTCCAAAGTTCATAAATAAGCTGTTGTGTCTATACATTCAGAAAATCATTAAAAAAAAAATCCTAGTTTACACTGCCCAATTTCATTTCAGATGGAGAGTACACCTTCTCACGGTGTCACCTGCACAGTTTCAGGACATTCTGATTTTGTATTAAAAAATAAGAGCCCTCCAAAGTTCATAAATGCGCTGTTTTGGCTTTACATTCAGACAATCACTAAAACAAAAATCCTAGTTTACACTGCCCAATTTCACCTCAGATGGAGAGTACACCTTCTCACCGTGTCACCTGCACAGTTTCAGGACATTCTTATGTTGTATTACAAAATAAGAGCCCTCCAAAATCAATAAATATGCTGTTTTGGCTTTACATTCAGAAAATCACAAAAAAAAAAAAATCCTAGTTTACACTGCCCAATTTCACCTCAGATGGAGAGTACACCTTCTCACCGTGTCACCTGCACAGTTTCAGGACATTCTGATGTTGTATTACAAAATAACAGCCCTCCGAAGTTCATAAATACGCTGTTTTGCCTTTACATTCAGAAAATCACAAAAAAAAAAAATCATAGTTTACACTGCCCAATTTCACCTCAGATGGAGAGTACACCGTCTCACCGTGTCACATGCACAGTTTCAGGACATTCTGATGTTGTATTACAAAATAAGAGCCCTCCAAAATTCATAAATATGCTGTTTTGGCTTTACATTCAGAAAATCACAAAAAAAAAAAATCCTAGTTTACACTGCCCAATTTCACCTCAGATGGAGAGTACACCTTCTCACCGTGTCACCTGCACAGTTTCAGGACATTCTGATGTTGTATTACAAAATAAGAGCCCTCCAAAATTCATAAATAAGCTGTTGTGTCTATACATTCAGAAAATCATTAAAAAAAAATCCTGGTTTACACTGCCCAATTTCACGTCAGATGGAGAGTACACCTTCTCACCGTGTCACCTGCACAGTTTCAGGACATTCTGATGTTGTATTACAAAATAACAGCCCTCCAAAGTTCATAAATAAGCTGTTGTGTCTATACATTCAGAAAATCATTTAAAAAAAAATCCTAGTTTACACTGCCCAATTTCACTTCAGATGGAGAGTACACCTTCTCACCGTGTCACCTGCACAGTTTCAGGACATTCTGATGTTGTATTACAAAATAAGAGCCCTCCAAAATTCATAAATAAGCTGTTGTGTCTATACATTCAGAAAATCATAAAAAAACATCCTAGTTTACACTGCCCAATTTCACGTCAGATGGAGAGTACACCTTCTCACCGTGTCACCTGCACAGTTTCAGGACATTCTGATGTTGTATTACAAAATAACAGCCCTCCAAAGTTCATAAATAAGCTGTTGTGTCTATACATTAAGAAAATCATTAAAAAAAAAATCCTAGTTTACACTGCCCAATTTCACTTCAGATGGAGAGTACACCTTCTCACGGTGTCACCTGCACAGTTTCAGGACATTCTGATTTTGTATTACAAAATAAGAGCCCTCCAAATTTCATAAATGCGCTGTTTTGGCTTTACATTCAGACAATCACTAAAACAAAAATCCTAGATTAAACTGCCCAATTTCACCTCAGATGGAGAGTACACCTTCTCACCGTGTCACCTGCACAGTTTCAGGACATTCTTATGTTGTATTACAAAATAAGAGCCCTCCAAAATTCATAAATATGCTGTTTTGGCTTTACATTCAGAAAATCACTAAAAAAAAAAATCCTAGTTTACACTGCCCAATTTCAACTCAGATGGAGAGTAAACCTTCTCACCGTGTTACCTGTACAGTTTCAGGACATTCTGATGTTGTATTACAAAATAAGAGCCCTCCAAAATTCATAAATAAGCTGTTATGTCTATACATTAAGAAAATCATAAAAAAAAATCCTAGTTTACACTGCCCAATTTCACCTCAGATGGAGAGTACACCTTCTCACCGTGTCACCTGCACAGTTTCAGGACATTCTGATTTTGTATTACAAAATAAGAGCCCTCCAAAGTTAATAAATGCGCTGTTTTGGCTTTACATTCAGAAAATCACTAAAACAAAAATCCTAGTTTACACTGCCCAATTTCACCTCAGATGGAGAGTACACCTTCTCACCGTGTTACCTGTACAGTTTCAGGACATTCTGATGTTGTATTACAAAATAAGAGCCCTCCAAAATTCATAAATAAGCTGTTGTGTCTATACATTCAGAAAATCATTTAAAAAAAATCCTAGTTTACACTGCCCAATTTCACCTCAGATGGAGAGTACACCTTCTCACCGTGTCACCTTCACAGTTTCAGGACATTCTGATGTTGTATTACAAAATAACAGCCCTCCAAAGTTCATAAATACGCTGTTTTGCCTTTACATTCAGAATATAACTAAAAAAAAAAATCCTAGTTTACACTGCCCAATTTCACCTCAGATGGAGAGTACACCTTCTCACTGTGTCACCTGCACAGTTTCAGGACATTCTGATGTTGTATTACAAAATAAGAGCCCTCCAAAATTCATAAATATGCTGTTTTGGCTTTACATTCAGAAAATCACAAAAAAAAAAAATCCTAGTTTACACTGCCCAATTTCACCTCAGATGGAGAGTACACCTTCTCACCGTGTCACCTGCACAGTTTCAGGACATTCTGATGTTGTATTACAAAATAAGAGCCCTCCAAAATTCATAAATAAGCTGTTGTGTCTATACATTCAGAAAATCATAAAAAAAAAAATCCTAGTTTACACTGCCCAATTTCACGTCAGATGGAGAGTACACCTTCTCACCGTGTCACCTGCACAGTTTCAGGACATTCTGATGTTGTATTACAAAATAACAGCCCTCCAAAGTTCATAAATAAGCTGTTGTGTCTATACATTCAGAAAATCTTTAAAAAAAAAAATCCTAGTTTACACTGCCCAATTTCACGTCAGATGGAGAGTACACCTTCTCACCGTGTCACCTGCACAGTTTCAGGACATTCTTATGTTGTATTACAAAATAAGAGCCCTCCAAAATTCATAAATATGCTGTTTTGGCTTTACATTCAGAAAATCACTAAAAAAAAAATCCTAGTTTACACTGCCCAATTTCACCTCAGATGGAGAGTAAACCTTCTCACCGTGTTACCTGTACAGTTTCAGGACATTCTGATGTTGTATTACAAAATAAGAGCCCTCCAAAATTCATAAATAAGCTGTTGTGTCTATACATTCAGAAAATCATTTTAAAAAAAATCCTAGTTTACACTGCCCAATTTCACCTCAGATGGAGAGTACACCTTCTCACCGTGTCACCTGCACAGTTTCAGGACATTCTGATGTTGTATTACAAAATAACAGCCCTCCAAAGTTCATAAATACGCTGTTTTGCCTTTACATTCAGAAAATCACTAAAAAAAAAAATCCTAGTTTACACTGCCCAATTTCACCTCAGATAGAGAGTACACCTTCTCACCGTGTCACCTGCACAGTTTCAGGACATTCTTATGTTGTATTACAAAATAAGAGCCCTCCAAAATTCATAAATATGCTGTTTTGGCTTTACATTCAGAAAATCACTAAAAAAAAAATCCTAGTTTACACTGCCCAATTTCACGTCAGATGGAGAGTACACCTTCTCACCGTGTCACCTGCACAGTTTCAGGACATTCTGATGTTGTATTACAAAATAACAGCCCTCCAAAGTTCATAAATAAGCTGTTGTGTCTATACATTCAGAAAATCATTAAAAAAAAAATCCTAGTTTACACTGCCCAATTTCACTTCAGATGGAGAGTACACCTTCTCACGGTGTCACCTGCACAGTTTCAGGACATTCTGATTTTGTATTAAAAAATAAGAGCCCTCCAAAGTTCATAAATGCGCTGTTTTGGCTTTACATTCAGACAATCACTAAAACAAAAATCCTAGTTTACACTGCCCAATTTCACCTCAGATGGAGAGTACACCTTCTCACCGTGTCACCTGCACAGTTTCAGGACATTCTTATGTTGTATTACAAAATAAGAGCCCTCCAAAATTAATAAATATGCTGTTTTGGCTTTACATTCAGAAAATCACAAAAAAAAAAAATCCTAGTTTACACTGCCCAATTTCACCTCAGATGGAGAGTACACCTTCTCACCGTGTCACCTGCACAGTTTCAGGACATTCTGATGTTGTATTACAAAATAACAGCCCTCCGAAGTTCATAAATACGCTGTTTTGCCTTTACATTCAGAAAATCACAAAAAAAAAAAATCATAGTTTACACTGCCCAATTTCACCTCAGATGGAGAGTACACCTTCTCACCGTGTCACATGCACAGTTTCAGGACATTCTGATGTTGTATTACAAAATAAGAGCCCTCCAAAATTCATAAATATGCTGTTTTTACTTTACATTCGGAAAATCACCAAAAAAAAAAATCCTAGTTTACACTGCCCAATTTCACCTCAGATGGAGAGTACACCTTCTCACCGTGTCACCTGCACAGTTTCAGGACATTCTGATGTTGTATTACAAAATAAGAGCCCTCCAAAATTCATAAATAAGCTGTTGTGTCTATACATTCAGAAAATCATTAAAAAAAAATCCTGGTTTACACTGCCCAATTTCACGTCAGATGGAGAGTACACCTTCTCACCGTGTCACCTGCACAGTTTCAGGACATTCTGATGTTGTATTACAAAATAACAGCCCTCCAAAGTTCATAAATAAGCTGTTGTGTCTATACATTCAGAAAATCATTTAAAAAAAAATCCTAGTTTACACTGCCCAATTTCACTTCAGATGGAGAGTACACCTTCTCACCGTGTCACCTGCACAGTTTCAGGACATTCTGATTTTGTATTACAAAATAAGAGCCCTCCAAAGTTAATAAATGCGCTGTTTTGGCTTTACATTCAGACAATCACTAAAACAAAAATCCTAGTTTACACTGCCCAATTTCACCTCAGATGGAGAGTACACCTTCTCACCGTGTCACCTGCACAGTTTCAGGACATTCTGATGTTGTATTACAAAATAAGAGCCCTCCAAAATCCATAAATAAGCTGTTGTGTCTATACATTCAGAAAATCATAAAAAAACATCCTAGTTTACACTGCCCAATTTCACGTCAGATGGAGAGTACACCTTCTCACCGTGTCACCTGCACAGTTTCAGGACATTCTGATGTTGTATTACAAAATAACAGCCCTCCAAAGTTCATAAATAAGCTGTTGTGTCTATACATTAAGAAAATCATTAAAAAAAAAATCCTAGTTTACACTGCCCAATTTCACTTCAGATGGAGAGTACACCTTCTCACGGTGTCACCTGCACAGTTTCAGGACATTCTGATTTTGTATTACAAAATAAGAGCCCTCCAAATTTCATAAATGCGCTGTTTTGGCTTTACATTCAGACAATCACTAAAACAAAAATCCTAGATTACACTGCCCAATTTCACCTCGGATGGAGAGTACACCTTCTCACCGTGTCACCTGCACAGTTTCAGGACATTCTTATGTTGTATTACAAAATAAGAGCCCTCCAAAATTCATAAATATGCTGTTTTGGCTTTACATTCAGAAAATCACTAAAAAAAAAAATCCTAGTTTACACTGCCCAATTTCAACTCAGATGGAGAGTAAACCTTCTCACCGTGTTACCTGTACAGTTTCAGGACATTCTGATGTTGTATTACAAAATAAGAGCCCTCCAAAATTCATAAATAAGCTGTTGTGTCTATACATTAAGAAAATCATAAAAAAAAATCCTAGTTTACACTGCCCAATTTCACCTCAGATGGAGAGTACACCTTCTCACCGTGTCACCTGCACAGTTTCAGGACATTCTGATTTTGTATTACAAAATAAGAGCCCTCCAAAGTTAATAAATGCGCTGTTTTGGCTTTACATTCAGAAAATCACTAAAACAAAAATCCTAGTTTACACTGCCCAATTTCACCTCAGATGGAGAGTACACCTTCTCACCGTGTTACCTGTACAGTTTCAGGACATTCTGATGTTGTATTACAAAATAAGAGCCCTCCAAAATTCATAAATAAGCTGTTGTGTCTATACATTCAGAAAATCATTTAAAAAAAATCCTAGTTTACACTGCCCAATTTCACCTCAGATGGAGAGTACACCTTCTCACCGTGTCACCTTCACAGTTTCAGGACATTCTGATGTTGTATTACAAAATAACAGCCCTCCAAAGTTCATAAATACGCTGTTTTGCCTTTACATTCAGAATATCACTAAAAAAAAAAATCCTAGTTTACACTGCCCAATTTCACCTCAGATGGAGAGTACACCTTCTCACCGTGTCACCTGCACAGTTTCAGGACATTCTGATGTTGTATTACAAAATAAGAGCCCTCCAAAATTCATAAATATGCTGTTTTGGCTTTACATTCAGAAAATCACAAAAAAAAAAAATCCTAGTTTACACTGCCCAATTTCACCTCAGATGGAGAGTACACCTTCTCACCGTGTCACCTGCACAGTTTCAGGACATTCTGATGTTGTATTACAAAATAAGAGCCCTCCAAAATTTATAAATAAGCTGTTGTGTCTATACATTAAGAAAATCATAAAAAAAAAATCCTAGTTTACACTGCCCAATTTCACCTCAGATGGAGAGTACACCTTCTCACCGTGTCACCTGCACAGTTTCAGGACATTCTGATTTTGTATTACAAAATAAGAGCCCTCCAAAGTTAATAAATGCGCTGTTTTGGCTTTACATTCAGAAAATCACTAAAACAAAAATCCTAGTTTACACTGCCCAATTTCACCTCAGATGGAGAGTACACCTTCTCACCGTGTCACATGCACAGTTTCAGGACATTCTGATGTTGTATTACAAAATAAGAGCCCTCCAAAATTCATAAATATGCTGTTTTGGCTTTACATTCAGAAAATCACAAAAAAAAAAATCCTAGTTTACACTGCCCAATTTCACCTCAGATGGAGAGTACACCTTCTCACCGTGTCACCTGCACAGTTTCAGGACATTCTGATGTTGTATTACAAAATAACAGCCCTCCGAAGTTCATAAATACGCTGTTTTGCCTTTACATTCAGAAAATCACAAAAAAAAAATCATAGTTTACACTGCCCAATTTCACCTCAGATGGAGAGTACACCTTCTCACCGTGTCACATGCACAGTTTCAGGACATTCTGATGTTTTATTACAAAATAAGAGCCCTCCAAAATTCATAAATATGCTTTTTTGGCTTTACATTCAGAAAATCACTAAAAAAAAAAATCCTAGTTTACACTGCCCAATTTCACGTCAGATGGAGAGTACACCTTCTCACCGTGTCACCTGCACAGTTTCAGGACATTCTGATGTTGTATTACAAAATAACAGCCCTCCAAAGTTCATAAATAAGCTGTTGTGTCTATACATTCAGAAAATCCTTTAAAAAAAAATCCTAGTTTACACTGCCCAATTTCACCTCAGATGGAGAGTACACCTTCTCACCGTGTCACCTGCACAGTTTCAGGACATTCTGATGTTGTATTACAAAATAAGAGCCCTCCAAAATTCATAAATATGCTGTTTTGGCTTTACATTCAGAAAATCACAAAAAAAAAAAATCCTAGTTTACACTGCCCAATTTCACCTCAGATGGAGAGTACACCTTCTCACCGTGTCACCTGCACAGTTTCAGGACATTCTGATGTTGTATTACAAAATAAGAGCCCTCCAAAATTCATAAATATGCTGTTTTGGCTTTACATTCAGAAAATCATTTAAAAAAAAAATCCTAGTTTACACTGTCCAATTTCACCTCAGATGGAGAGTACACCTTCTCACCGTGTTACCTGTACAGTTTCAGGACATTCTGATTTTGTATTAAAAAATAAGAGCCCTCCAAAGTTCATAAATGCGCTGTTTTGGCTTTACATTCAGACAATCACTAAAACAAAAATCCTAGCTTACACTGCCCAATTTCACCTCAGATGGAGAGTACACCTTCTCACCGTGTCACCTGCACAGTTTCAGGACATTCTTATGTTGTATTACAAAATAAGAGCCCTCCAAAGTTCATAAATATGCTGTTTTGGCTTTAAATTCAGAAAATCACAAAAAAAAAATCATAGTTTACACTGCCCAATTTCACCTCAGATGGAGAGTACACCTTCTCACCATGTCACCTGCACAGTTTCAGGACATTCTGATGTTGTATTACAAAATAAGAGCCCTCCAAAATTCATAAATAAGCTGTTGTGTCTATACATTCAGAAAATCATTAAAAAAAAATCCTAGTTTACACTGCCCAATTTCACCTCAGATGGAGAGTACACCTTCTCACCGTGTCACCTTCACAGTTTCAGGACATTCTGATGTTGTATTACAAAATAACAGCCCTCCAAAGTTCATAAATACGCTGTTGTGTCTATACATTCAGAAAATCATTAAAAAAAAATCCTAGTTTACACTGCCCAATTTCACTTCAGATGGAGAGTACACCTTCTCACCGTGTCACCTGCACAGTTTCAGGACATTCTGATGTTGTATTACAAAATAACAGCCCTCCAAAGTTAATAAATACGCTGTTTTGCCTTTACATTCAGAAAATCACAAAAAAAAAAAAATCATAGTTTACACTGCCCAATTTCACCTCAGATGGAGAGTACACCTTCTCACCGTGTCACATGCACAGTTTCAGGACATTCTGATGTTGTATTACAAAATAAGAGCCCTCCAAAATTCATAAATATGCTGTTTTGGCTTTACATTTAGAAAATCACTAAAAAAAAAAATCCTAGTTTACACTGCCCAATTTCACCTCAGATGGAGAGTACACCTTCTCACCGTGTCACCTGCACAGTTTCAGGACATTCTGATGTTGTATTACAAAATAAGAGCCCTCCAAAATTCATAAATAAGCTGTTGTGTCTATACATTCAGAAAATCATTAAAAAAAAATCCTAGTTTACACTGCCCAATTTCACGTCAGATGGAGAGTACACCTTCTCACCGTGTCACCTGCACAGTTTCAGGACATTCTGATGTTGTATTACAAAATAACAGCCCTCCAAAGTTCATAAATAAGCTGTTGTGTCTATACATTCAGAAAATCCTTTAAAAAAAAAATCCTAGTTTACACTGTCCAATTTCACCTCAGATGGAGAGTACACCTTCTCACCGTGTTACCTGTACAGTTTCAGGACATTCTGATTTTGTATTAAAAAATAAGAGCCCTCCAAAGTTCATAAATGCGCTGTTTTGGCTTTACATTCAGACAATCACTAAAACAAAAATCCTAGTTTACACTGCCCAATTTCACCTCAGATGGAGAGTACACCTTCTCACCGTGTCACCTGCACAGTTTCAGGACATTCTTATGTTGTATTACAAAATAAGAGCCCTCCAAAGTTCATAAATATGCTGTTTTGGCTTTAAATTCAGAAAATCACAAAAAAAAAAATCATAGTTTACACTGCCCAATTTCACCTCAGATGGAGAGTACACCTTCTCACCATGTCACCTGCACAGTTTCAGGACATTCTGATGTTGTATTACAAAATAAGAGCCCTCCAAAATTCATAAATAAGCTGTTGTGTCTACATTCAGAAAATCATTAAAAAAAAATCCTAGTTTACACTGCCCAATTTCACGTCAGATGGAGAGTACACCTTCTCACCGTGTCACCTGAACAGTTTCAGGACATTCTGATGTTGTATTACAAAATAAGAGCCCTCCAAATTCATAAATATGCTGTTTTGGCTTTACATTCAGAAAATCACAAAAAAAAAATCCTAGTTTACACTGCCCAATTTCACCTCAGGTGGAGAGTACACCTTCTCACCGTGTCACATGCACAGTTTCAGGACATTCTGATGTTGTATTACAAAATAAGAGCCCTCCAAAATTCATAAATATGCTGTTTTGGCTTTACATTTAGAAAATCACTAAAAAAAAAAATCCTAGTTTACACTGCCCAATTTCACCTCAGATGGAGAGTACACCTTCTCACCGTGTCACCTGCACAGTTTCAGGACATTCTGATGTTGTATTACAAAATAAGAGCCCTCCAAAATTCATAAATAAGCTGTTGTGTCTATACATTCAGAAAATCATTAAAAAAAAAATCCTAGTTTACACTGCCCAATTTCACGTCAGATGGAGAGTACACCTTCTCACCGTGTCACCTGCACAGTTTCAGGACATTCTGATGCTGTATTACAAAATAACAGCCCTCCAAAGTTCATAAATAAGCTGTTGTGTCTATACATTCAGAAAATCCTTTAAAAAAAAATCCTAGTTTACACTGCCCAATTTCACCTCAGATTGAGAGTACACCTTCTCACCGTGTCACCTGCACAGTTTCAGGACATTCTGATGTTGTATTACAAAATAAGAGCCCTCCAAAATTCAAAAATACGCTGTTTTGCCTTTACATTCAGAAAATCACTAAAAAAGAAATCCTAGTTTACACTGCCCAATTTCACTTCAGATTGAGAGTACGCCTTCTCACCGTGTCACCTGCACAGTTTCAGGACATTCTGATTTTGTATTACAAAATAAGAGCCCTCCAAAATTCATAAATATGCTGTTTTGGCTTTACATTCAGAAAATCACAAAAAAAAAAAATCCTAGTTTACACTGCCCAATTTCACCTCAGATGGAGAGTACACCTTCTCACCGTGTTACCTGTACAGTTTCAGGACATTCTGATGTTGTATTACAAAATAAGAGCCCTCCAAAATTCATAAATAAGCTGTTGTGTCTATTCATTCAGAAAATCATAAAAAAAAAATCCTAGTTTACACTGCCCAATTTCACATCAGATGGAGAATACAACTTCTCACCGTGTCACCTGCACAGTTTCAGGACATTCTGATGTTGTATTAGAAAATAAGAGCCCTCCAAATTTCATAAATACGCTGTTTTGGCCATTTGATAACTAGTCATAACTAAAAAAAAACATAGGGACATGCATTAACCCCAGAGGAAATTCTATAAACATTTGGGAAAGTTTGTGGGTAAGAATGGAGTAAGTGTCCTTGTTTATTGGAAGTTTATCTCTATAGTCTTTGACCAAATGGCTAGTGTCTCCTGTGCTGTCTTTTGAGGCTTGTAGACACAGTCTTTTGCTGAGATCGTTTAGTGGAGCTGAGGTGATAACGGCATTTGAAGAGAACTGGTTTCAGGGCGATGACAACAGGGGAGAGGGGGAAGGTTTTCTGATGACTAGGGCATTTTGATTAAGGCCATTCATTACAATATTGTGATTAGTAAGTAATTGGTAAGTACTGATAATGTGTCATAGTTAATAGTTTTTAATGAGGTTAATTTAATTAATTATTAACTATCTCAGTCCTATATTGACTATTACTTGTTTATTAGTTAATCTAATTTTCATATTATTAAATAGTGTTAGCTTAACTGTTAATATAGAAGTAATCATTTGTCCTGCATTACAGATACCCATTAATGATGGGCAATTATTGTAATGTTTTATCATAAACATGGTTAGTTACCCATGTGTTTTTTGGGAATGTGTTTTTTTAGATTAAAAATTTAAATATTGAAATGAATGGTTGTAATACAACACATTAAAAAAACTAATTTTCACAAATTACAGCAAATCTGACTGATGTTACAGGGTAAATTGCAGTTTTAATTGTGTATCCTTATAATTGAAACAGATATATGTTTGATGTCTTCTTAACATTGTATTCCTAATTTATAATGCAACTTAAAATAAATAAAAACATTTCCCCAACATTTCTTATGTAGATAATTGAAGGCCTGTTTCATCTTGCTGTCAATCAACTGGAGATGGGGAACTCCATATACATTCTCAATCACTACACAGCATGGGTGATTCTGAATGGGGACAGCACGCAGATTGCCCAGCAGAGTTTGTCAAAGGTGATCACAGTGGCTGGACTATAGTGTGAATATGCAAATTTGTGTGTGTGTTTGCAGGGACTAATATTATAAGGCTTACACATGAAAAATAATACATAATCTATTGCAAAATTACATAACAAATTTGCCTGCTTTCCATCTTGCTTTAAAAAGGTAAATATACTTAATGATGGTTTAAAATGCAAAGGTAATTATTATTTATCTTCTTCATTAGGTCAACTTGAACAATTACCAGGCAATTGTTTCATTTGTGAACATCAACAAGGTCCACTGGAAACTTCTGGTGAGTAGCTGAATGAGATCTGTCATTATTTACAGTGTCTGGAATATTATTAAAAGATGTACATTCTCCCCACTTTTCATTTTCAGTACATAAATGCGGTCAACCACACTGTGTACCTGTTAGATCCCTCAAAAAGTTACTCAGAGAAAACTGATTCCATTCATGCAGCCAAAAAATTCAGTTCTCTTACGAGAGGTTCTCTCGTATTGCGTAAGTTTAGCTCACGCTACGGGAAAGATTCATCTTCTCGAAATAACTGAAGCCAAAAAATTATCCTTAATTTTGTATTCATTGTCAACGCAGTGCAGCAGCTAGCAGACCTAGAGCAGGCCATCTCGCGTGCTCATTGGCTGCCCTGCGGGCAACTGCTGCAGCCTACCAGTGAGCCCGGCGTGACGTCACGCCCAATGAAGGGCGCCCGCGCCTTCATAGCGTCATAGCCCGCCAGAATGGGCGTGGCTTAGCGTTTAAATGTAGGGGCTTTAGGCTCTGACTTCCCTGTTTTTTTGTCACTGAAGCGAAGATCTAGGATAGGTCTGAAGGCTCTGTCCTTCTTGGGTACGCCCCGATCATAATGGATGGGGAGCGTTTTATTAACGCCCTGCGTTTTGTGATAACACTTAAACGCGCGGGCGGAGCCCGGGGGGAGGTTTGTGTTAGCAAGCGTGAGCGCTCTCTGGCGGGCACGAGACTTACATTCATAACCTGCTTCTTTGATCATGTAACAGAGCGGGCAGATAGTGGGCACAGACCTGTGGACACATTTCTTACATTCAACACTCGAGCGGCTTTTCTGCGCTTTATGAGAGTGTGCTCTGTGAGTGACACGGGATTCAGAGTGCTTATGTGTAGGGGTGAACACTGGGGCGTGGGCACTTTCACTACACTTAAAACACTGACGGCGTGAGCAGGACCAGACATTATACTCTTTTTGAGATTTCTCTGGGTCGCCGTGAAAATGGCGTTTGTGTGCAGGCGAGAGGGTGAATAAACCGGCTCGTTGGCTGCTAATTGAACCACTGCAGTAGCCTGTTTGAAGGGGACTGACAGGGAAATGAACTTTGACGGCGGTCCGGCCGTAGCGGGACACGCGCGTCTTTTCTCTCTCTCTGTTAGGAGGGCTTCGCGTGCTCAGACTTCAGTGTAATGCTTTGCCGAGGCCCTCTGGCGGGCGGCGGTCTGTGACGGCTGTCTGAGCGCGACCTAGGGCGGCCGCCCTTATGTCGCTGCGAAGGCTGAGGCTGTGCTGGACGCTGGGTGCTGGTTCGCACAGGAGGCTGGCTTTGTCTCTCGCGAGAGCGGCCTGTGGCGGAACTCGAGCGTCGCGGCAGGAAGAGGTTCATGGCCTGCGTGGTCTTCTGCACCTCAGAGGAGCGGTCAACGATCCCGTTCACCACTGGACCGAAGAGACCAGTGGGGGAGAGCGGCGCGCTCAGGAAGGTGGCTCGCTCAGATTCCCTCATATCCGCGAGCGTTAACCAGAGGTGCCTCTCGGTCACAGTTAACGTGGCCATGGCTCGTCCGATGGCTTGGGCTGCGGTTTTGGTTGCGCGGAGAGAGAGATCCGTCGCACTTCTCAGGTCCGTAACCGCAGCTAGATCCCGGCCCTTCTCATCCCATTCACGGAGGAGGTCGGCTTGCAGGATCTGTAGCACAGCCATTGAGTGTAGAGCAGACGCGGCCTGGCCAGAGGCGGCATAAGAGCGGGCGACCAAGGCGGACGTGGCTCTGCAGGCTTTAGACGGGAGGGCTGACCGTGACCGCCATCTCGCAGAGGGCGGGCAAAGGTGTGCTGCGACCGCCTCTTCCACAGGGGGAATAGCCGTGTACCCTTTCTCGGCGGCGCCGTCCACTTGGGAGAGCGACGCGGAGGCCTGTGACTGAAGTCTCGAGGAAAATGGTGTACTCCACAACTTCGTCAGCTCCGAATGAAGTTCCGGCAGGAATGGAGCGGGCCTAGTTGCTGAAGCTGCGCGGCGGCGACTCTGAAGGAAACAACCGTCGAGCCTGTTCGGCGCGGGTTCCTTTGGCAGCGACCACTCGAGCCCGAGACGGTCAACAGCCTGTGTGAGCAGGCGCATCAGTTCCGCATCAGCTCCAGCGCGGGTACGGGTGGATTCCTGGATCGACGAGGTGGCGGAATGAAGCGACCATTCCTCGCTGTCCGATGCCAGGATAGAGCAGCAGTCTCTCGTGGCGTGTTCCTCGGCCTCATCCTCCGATGCGACGGCAGTGAGGCTCGTAAGCGGCAGCTGCGCGTCGGTGAGGAGAGGCGGGGAAGGCAAAAGCGAGGCTCGAGGGAGGTTCTCCGGCGAGCGCGTCGCTGTGGCCACAGGTTCCGGCAGTCTCATTGAACGGCGCTTCTTCCTGCGTGGTCCCACAGAGGGCGGAGTGACTGCTGCGGTGTTGAAGGCCTCGAGTCGAGCCCGCAGGGTCGACAGCGGAAGCTCCTCACAGAGCTCGCAGCCCCCGGACGCGAGGGCGAGCTCTGCGTGTTCCAGGCCCAGGCAGAGAGCGCAGATCAGGTGGCGGTCTCCGGCGCTGAGCGGGGCTCTACACGAGCCGCAGGAAGTGCGAGGCATCTTTAAAAAGTCGCTTGCTGCTCTTTTAGAATATATAGCAAGGCAAAAAAGGATACGTCGCCGGATAGCGTAGCTCGCACGGATGGCTGAAGGTGGTGAAGACCACCTCAAGAAGGCTTCCTCAGCGCTGTCCTAAGCTGGCTGTTCGCTGTTCGACGGCGGCGGTGGCTTCTCTCAGATCCAGCGATGCGAAGAGCTCGCTGAAGAGACGAAAAATCAGGGAAGTCAGCCTACAGCCCCTACATTTAAACGCTAAGCCACGCCCATTCTGGCGGGCTATGACGCTATGAAGGCGCGGGCGCCCTTCATTGGGCGTGACGTCACGCCGGGCTCACTGGTAGGCTGCAGCAGTTGCCCGCAGGGCAGCCAATGAGCACGCGAGATGGCCTGCTCTAGGTCTGCTAGCTGCTGCACTGCGTTGACAATGAATACAAAATTAAGGATAATTTTTTGGCTTCAGTAGCTCGAGAAGATGAATCTTTCCCGTAGCGTAAGCTAAACTTACGCAATACGAGAGAACCTCTCGTAAGAGAACTGAATTTTTTGGCTGCATGAATGGAATCAGTTTTCTCTGAGTAACTTTTTGAGCGATCTAATAGGTACACAGTGTGGTTGACCGCATTTATGTACTGAAAATGAAAAGTGGGGAGAATGTACATCTTTTAATAATATTCCAGACACTGTAAATAATGACAGATCTCATTCAGCTACTCACCAGAAGTTTCCAGTGGACCTTGTTGATGTTCACAAATGAAACAATTGCCTGGTAATTGTTCAAGTTGACCTAATGAAGAAGATAAATAATAATTACCTTTGCATTTTAAACCATCATTAAGTATATTTACCTTTTTAAAGCAAGATGGAAAGCAGGCAAATTTGTTATGTAATTTTGCAATAGATTATGTATTATTTTTCATGTGTAAGCCTTATTATATTAGTCCCTGCAAACACACACACAAATTTGCATATTCACACTATAGTCCAGCCACTGTGATCACCTTTGACAAACTCTGCTGGGCAATCTGCGTGCTGTCCCCATTCAGAATCACCCATGCTGTGTAGTGATTGAGAATGTATATGGAGTTCCCCATCTCCAGGTGATTGACAGCAAGATGAAACAGGCCTTCAATTATCTACATAAGAAATGTTGGGGAAATGTTTTTATTTATTTTAAGTTGCATTATAAATTAGGAATACAATGTTAAGAAGACATCAAACATATATCTGTTTGAATTATAAGGATACACAATTAAAACTGCAATTTACCCTGTAACATCAGTCAGATTTGCTGTAATTTGTGAAAATTAGTTTTTTTTAATGTGTTGTATTACAACCATTCATTTCAATATTTTAATTTTTAATCTAAAAAAACACATTCCCAAAAAACACATGGGTAACTAACCATGTTTATGATAAAACATTACAATAATTGCCCATCATTAATGGGTATCTGTAATGCAGGACAAATTATTACTTCTATATTAACAGTTAAGCTAACACTATTTAATAATATGAAAATTAGATTAACTAATCAACAAGTAATAGTCAATATAGGACTGAGATAGTTAATTAATAATTAATTAAATTAACCTCATTAAAATCGATTAACTATGACACATTATCAGTACTTATCAATTACTTACTAATCACAATATTGTAATGAATGGCCTTAATCAAAATGCCCTAGTCATCAGAAAACATTCCCCCTCTCCCCTGTTGTCATCGCCCTGAAACCAGTTCTCTTCAAATGCCGTTATCACCTCAGTTCCACTAAACGATCTCAGCAAAAGACTGTGTCTACAAGCCTCAAAAGACAGCACAGGAGACACTAGCCATTTGGTCAAAAACTATAGAGATAAACTTCCAATAAACAAGGACACTTACTCCATTCTTACCCACAAACTTTCCCAAATGTTTATAGAATTTCCTCTGGGGTTTATGCATGTCCCTATGTGTTTTTTTAGTTATAACTAGTTATCAAATGGCCAAAACAGCGTATTTATGAAATTTGGAGGGCTCTTATTTTCTAATACAACATCAGAATGTCCTGAAACTGTGCAGTTGACACGGTGAGAAGTTGTACTCTCCATCTGAGGTGAAATTGGGCAGTGTAAACTAGAATTTTTTTTTTTATGATTTTCTGAATGAATAGACACAACAGCTTATTTATGAATTTTGGAGGGCTCTTATTTTGTAATACAACATCAGAATGTCCTGAAACTGTACAGGTAACACGGTGAGAAGGTGTACTCTCCATCTGAGGTGAAATTGGGCAGTGTAAACTAGGATTTTTTTTTTTTTTGTGTGATTTTCTGAATGTAAAGCCAAAACAGTATATTTATGAATTTTGGAGGGCTCTTATTTTGTAATACAAAATCAGAATGTCCTGAAACTGTGCAGGTGACACAGTGAGAAGGTGTACTCTCCATCTGAAGTGAAATTGGGCAGTGTAAACTAGGATTTCTTTTTTAGTGATTTTCTGAATGTAAAGGCAAAACAGTGTATTTTTGAATTTTGGAGGGCTCTTATTTTGTAATACAACATCAGAATGTCCTGAAACTGTGCAGGTGACACAGTGAGAAGGTGTACTCTCCATCTGAAGTGAAATTGGGCAGTGTAAACTAGGATTTCTTTTTTAGTGATTTTCTGAATGTATAGACACAACAGCTTATTTATGAATTTTGGAGGGCTGTTATTTTGTAATACAACATCAGAATGTCCTGAAACTGTGCAGGTGACACGGTGAGAAGGTGTACTCTCCATCTGACGTGAAATTGGGCAGTGTAAACTAGGATTTTTTTTTAATGATTTTCTGAATGTATAGACACAACAGCTTATTTATGAATTTTGGAGGGCTCTTATTTTGTAATACAACATCAGAATGTCCTGAAACTGTGCAGGTGACACGGTGAGAAGGTGTACTCTCCATCTGAGGTGAAATTGGGCAGTGTAAACTAGGATTTTTTTTTTAGTGATTTTCTGAATGTAAAGCCAAAACAGCATATTTATGAATTTTGGAGGGCTCTTATTTTGTAATACAACATCAGAATGTCCTGAAACTGTGCATGTGACACGGTGAGAAGGTGTACTCTCCATCTGAGGTGAAATTGGGCAGTGTAAACTATGTTTTTTTTTTTTGTGATTTTCTGAATGTAAAGGCAAAACAGCGTATTTATGAACTTTGGAGGGCTGTTATTTTGTAATATAACATCAGAATGTCCTGAAACTGTGCAAGTGACACGGTGAGAAGGTGTACTCTCCATCTGAGGTGAAATTGGGCAGTGTAAACTAGGATTTTTTTTTAATGATTTTCTGAATGTATAGACACAACAGCGTATTTATGAACTTTGGAGGGCTGTTATTTTGTAATACAACATCAGAATGTCCTGAAACTGTGCAGGTGACACGGTGAGAAGGTGTACTCTCCATCTGAGGTGAAATTGGGCAGTGTAAACTAGGATTTTTTTTAATGATTTTCTGAATGTATAGACACCACAGCTTATTTATGAATTTTGGAGGGCTCTTATTTTGTAATACAACATCAGAATGTCCTGAAACTGTACAGGTAACACGGTGAGAAGGTGTACTCTCCATCTGAGGTGAAATTGGGCAGTGTAAACTAGGAATTTTTTTTTTGTGATTTTCTGAATGTAAAGCCAAAACAGCATATTTATGAATTTTGGAGGGCTCTTATTTTGTAATACAACATCAGAATGTCCTGAAACTGTGCAGGTGACACAGTGAGAAGGTGTAGTCTCCATCTGAAGTGAAATTGGGCAGTGTAAACTAGGATTTTTTTTAAATGATTTTCTGAATGTATAGACACAACAGCTTATTTATGAACTTTGGAGGGCTGTTATTTTGTAATACAACATCAGAATGTCCTGAAACTGTGCAGGTGACACGGTGAGAAGGTGTACTCTCCGTCTGACGTGAAATTGGGCAGTGTAAACTAGGATTTTTTTTTAATGATTTTCTGAATGTATAGACACAACAGCTTATTTATGAATTTTGGAGGGCTCTTATTTTGTAATACGACATCAGAATGTCCTGAAACTGTGCAGGTGACACGGTGAGAAGGTGTACTCTCCATCTGAGGTGAAATTGGGCAGTGTAAACTAGGATTTTTTTTTTTAGTGATTTTCTGAATGTAAAGCCAAAACAGCATATTTATGAATTTTGGAGGGCTCTTATTTTGTAATACAACATCAGAATGTCCTGAAACTGTGCATGTGACACGGTGAGAAGGTGTACTCTCCATCTGAGGTGAAATTGGGCAGTGTAAACTATGTTTTTTTTTTGTGATTTTCTGAATGTAAAGGCAAAACAGCGTATTTATGAACTTTGGAGGGCTGTTATTTTGTAATACAACATCAGAATGTCCTGAAACTGTGCAGGTGACACGGTGAGAAGGTGTACTCTCCATCTGAGGTGAAATTGGGCAGTGTAAACTAGGATTTTTTTTTTAATGATTTTCTGAATGTATAGACACAACAGCGTATTTATGAACTTTGGAGGGCTGTTATTTTGTAATACAACATCAGAATGTCCTGAAACTGTGCAGGTGACATGGTGAGAAGGTGTACTCTCCATCTGAAGTGAAATTGGGCAGTGTAAACTAGGATTTTTTTTGTGTGATTCTCTGAATGTATAGACACAACAGCTTATTTATGAATTTTGGAGGGCTCTTATTTTGGAATACAACATCAGAATGTCCTGAAACTGTACAGGTAACACGGTGAGAAGGTGTACTCTCCATCTGAGGTGAAATTGGGCAGTGTAAACTAGGATTTTTTTTTTATGATTTTCTGAATGTATAGACACAACTGCTTATTTATGAATTTTGGAGGGCTCTTATTTTGTAATACAACATCAGAATGTCCTGAAACTGTGCAGGTGACACGGTGAGAAGGTGTACTCTCCATCTGAGGTGAAATTGGACAGTGTAAACTAGGATTTTTTTTTAAATGATTTTCTGAATGTAAAGCCAAAACAGCATATTTATGAATTTTGGAGGGCTCTTATTTTGTAATACAACATCAGAATGTCCTGAAACTGTGCAGGTGACATGGTGAGAAGGTGTACTCTCCATCTTAAGTGAAATTGGGCAGTGTAAACTAGGATTTTTTTTGTGTGATTCTCTGAATGTATAGACACAACAGCTTATTTATGAATTTTGGAGGGCTCTTATTTTGTAATACAACATCAGAATGTCCTGAAACTGTACAGGTAACACGGTGAGAAGGTGTACTCTCCATCTGAAGTGAAATTGGGCAGTGTAAACTAGGATTTTTTTTTAATGATTTTCTGAATGTAAAGCCAAAACAGCTTATTTATGAATTTTGGAGGGCTCTTATTTTGTAATACAACATCAGAATGTCCTGAAACTGTGCAGGTGACACGGTGAGAAGGTGTACTCTCCATCTGACGTGAAATTGGGCAGTGTAAACTAGGATTTTTTTTTAATGATTTTCTGAATGTATAGACACAACAGCTTATTTATGAATTTTGGAGGGCTCTTATTTTGTAATACAACATCAGAATGTCCTGAAACTGTGCAGGTGACACGGTGAGAAGGTGTACTCTCCATCTGAGGTGAAATTGGGCAGTGTAAACTAGGATTTTTTTTTTTAGTGATTTTCTGAATGTAAAGCCAAAACAGCATATTTATGAATTTTGGAGGGCTCTTATTTTGTAATACAACATCAGAATGTCCTGAAACTGTGCATGTGACACGGTGAGAAGGTGTACTCTCCATCTGAGGTGAAATTGGGCAGTGTAAACTATGTTTTTTTTTTTTTTTTGTGATTTTCTGAATGTATAGACACAACAGCGTATTTATGAACTTTGGAGGGCTGTTATTTTGTAATACAACATCAGAATGTCCTGAAACTGTGCAGGTGACACGGTGAGAAGGTGTACTCTCCATCTGAGGTGAAATTGGGCAGTGTAAACTAGGATTTTTTTTAATGATTTTCTGAATGTAGACACAACAGCTTATTTATGAATTTTGGAGGGCTCTTATTTTGTAATACAACATCAGAATGTCCTGAAACTGTACAGATAACACGGTGAGATGGTGTACTCTCCATCTGAGGTGAAATTAGGCAGTGTAAACTAGGATTTTTTTTTATGATTTTCTGAATGTATAGACACCACAGCTTATTTATGAATTTTGGAGGGCTCTTATTTTGTAATACAACATCAGAATGTCCTGAAACTGTACAGGTAACACGGTGAGAAGGTGTACTCTCCATCTGAGGTGAAATTGGGCAGTGTAAACTAGGAATTTTTTTTTTGTGATTTTCTGAATGTAAAGCCAAAACAGCATATTTATGAATTTTGGAGGGCTCTTATTTTGTAATACAACATCAGAATGTCCTGAAACTGTGCAGGTGACACAGTGAGAAGGTGTAGTCTCCATCTGAAGTGAAATTGGGCAGTGTAAACTAGGATTTTTTTTAAATGATTTTCTGAATGTATAGACACAACAGCTTATTTATGAACTTTGGAGGGCTGTTATTTTGTAATACAACATCAGAATGTCCTGAAACTGTGCAGGTGACACGGTGAGAAGGTGTACTCTCCGTCTGACGTGAAATTGGGCAGTGTAAACTAGGATTTTTTTTTAATGATTTTCTGAATGTATAGACACAACAGCTTATTTATGAATTTTGGAGGGCTCTTATTTTGTAATACGACATCAGAATGTCCTGAAACTGTGCAGGTGACACGGTGAGAAGGTG